>PVLD010029827.1:0-17582 GCA_004027595.1 Dinomys branickii
AGACTGCTCCCCCACCCTCCCAGGGTTCCCTGCAGGTATAGGGATGGATCTCCTCCCCCACTCGGTGATCTGGTCGCGAGCGCCGATATCTCACCAGTTATTGGAGTCCCTGCAGGCATGAAGGTTCCAAGGTGCCAGTCTATCCTTTGGGGCTTTCTGCGCGGCTCGCCCGATGCGCACGAAACGTGGGACCGCTGGGCGTTGCCGCCGCCAGAGAGCCGATCTCTGTCGGGAGTCGCCGGAGAGCTGCGCCGGGTTGGGGGGGCGGGAGGGATCGAGCTGTCTGTATTCTCGGGACGCAAGGACCCAGCAAATCCCTCTCTCCCGCGCGGCTCGCCCGAGACGCGCGAAACTTGGGATTGCCGGGCGTCTCCGCTGCTAGCAAGCCGATCTCTGTCGGGAGCCGCCGGGGGGCTGCACCGGCTCGGGAGGCGGGAGGGCCCGAGGCGGCCGCGCTCCCACGGCGCTTGGACGGATCCCAGCTTCTTCCTTGCGGGGATCGTCCCTGGCTCCCAGCGTCTGGGACTTTCCCACGTCTCGCCCCGGCAGCCTGGTCCGCCCTACCACATCTCCCCCGGCATCTCAGAGAAATACGCCCAGTTTAAACTTCCCAGCCGAGGTCCCGGCCTTCACGCTCGCCAAGTCTGTCTCGAGCTGGTGGTGTTTATTAAGGAGGTTCGCTCCCTTGCTGCTCACCTGGTCGCCATCTTCTTTGCCCCCCTTTTACCTTTAATTTTAATGAAGGATGCTTTGGTTCTTTGACTTGATCACAGCAGAGACAGAGCTCCCCTTTAGAGACAGCCAAAAAAATAGAATTTGCCATTTCCTTTCTTGAGTGTGTTGAAGTTAATACGAAAAAGGTCTCTAGGAAAAGTCAGAAATGGTGTCATATCTAGGGGAGAAATTTTCTTTTTCTTTTGCTGTTGGGGTTTCTGTTATACCCACCCTTTTTCCTTTAGTCATGTGATCACATTCTCACCCCTGCCTCAGCCCAGGAGCTCAGAACATCGGTATTGCGAGTGTCCCTCTTCCTACACCTCAGCTCTGTTTTCCTCCCAGCCCCTCCAGGTAAACTTCCTTTGGATCAGGGGCCCCTTTGGGCCTGTCTTCCTATTTTCCTCTTGCTCATGATCAGAGGCCTCCTGTAGCTCTTCCCTGAGCAGTAGTGCTTCATCCTTTCAGGAGAAGAGAGGAGCCAAGCAATGCTATTAAATAGGGGCTCCACCCAGCGAAGGGGGGTGTGTGCAAGAGGATAGACCACTTCTGAGTCAAGAAAGCTTCAGAATCACCTCCAGTGTGGGGGTGTTTGTCTGGAGCTCCCACAAGGGTGTTGCCATGCAAGACCAGCACCTGTTGGTTTGTGTCTCGAATGCAATATTTCGTTGGGGTTACACGTTGCAATTTTGAACCTGGAAAGCAGTGCCACAGATTTTATGTAACTCCCTGGTCTGTGCTCAGCCTCTGATCCCCACTTGGTTCCCTAGGTCAGATCAGAGGTATTTCTATCATTAGTTTTTCACTCAACTCCATTGATAGAAAAACTCTGGCTGCACCGGTGATTAGCCATTTGGGTTCTGGGGCCACGCTGGCTCGAGGTCAAATCCGCATAGGTCCATTTTGGAGATAAACAAGTTACTGACTTCACAAAGTCTCATGTTGCCTACCAGTAAGGTAGGGATGATAAAACCTACCTTAAATAGGGTTGATAGGAAGGATAGAAGGGATTCAGCGGAAGCTCAGTATTATTATTATTAATAGCAGTTTTGATAACAGTGAGGCTTCATGGCTGATATTGGTAGCAGTGGTATTGATAACTTTCTCTTCTGCATCCTCTCCTAGGCGGCACCATGCCAACATCAATGCCAGGGTGGCATAGATGTCAGCCATGTCACGTACTGGCTGTGCAGATGGTGATGACAGTGGAAGGGTGGGGATGACAGAACAAGGCAGGAGTACCTCCAAGCCACAGTTTATGTCAGGAAGGGGCTGGAGGGGCATGAGCTTGGGGTATAGGGAATGTGCCTGCACCTCTAGGCACCCCTACAGCTCTAGGGGGCCTGAGTGGGCAGGATCAGCTCCGGCAGTGGCCAGGGATTTGCCTCAAAGTTGGAAGATTTGGGTCACCTGTGCCTAGAAGAGTAAATCCCACCCTGGGAACTAGTGCCTGCTGCCTTCTCTGATAGAGCAGAGGATCCACTCATTAGTGCTGAGTACAGATTTTGCATAAGGATGGCGGAGAGCCCAAATGTAGGGTGGGAGGCTGAGTCTATGTAGACTAAGAATAACCAGTGTGCTGGGGACAGAGCTCAGTAGTGCAGCACCTGCCTGGCAAGCATGAGGTCATGAGTGTGACTGCTGGTACCAAAAAAAAAAAAAAAAAGGAATAACAAATGTGAGATGTGATAATGTTTTTTTTTTTTTTTGGCATAAGAATAGTACAATCAAAACTGAGTTACAGACAAGGTGACGGGGAATCAACAATGGCTGATGCATTACATATAGATAACTTCAAAGTGTATACTCAGGAAGACAGATATAGACATGCAAAATTGATCAAACAAATAATCATCAACTATTCCCTACAATAAAGTGACCTAAGTCAGTAGTACAACTATGTTAGATATGCTTCATATACATACATACTTACATACATACATAGATAATTATCCCTTCCTTTTTCGTTTTTTTATATAATTTTTTAAAGTGTGAGAGAAAAAGAACTACATCAACAAAAAAATAAAAGCATTAACAAAGAGACACAAAGTAGCACTATAAGAGTATAATCAAAATTGAATTATAGACAAAGCAACAGGAAACCAACAATAGTGGTTGCATTGCATATTGATAACTTCAAAGTGTATGCTCAGGAAAACACATACAGACATACATGATTGAGCAAACCACCAGTCATCAACTATTCCTTACCATTAAGTGACATAAGAGAATAGTAGAACCATGTTAGCCATCCTGCACATATGTATATACATACATACATACATACATACATTTTGGCCTCTTTTCTCCTTTCCCTCATCCTATCTGTTCTTTACTTTTGAACAGATTTCCTTCATGTCTCTTAGTTTATATTCCCACCCTCGGGTTCTTACACGAGTGACACAATACGGTGCGTGCACATGTACCTCTGATTTATTTCACTTATGATTATGGGGTCCAATTGTGACCATTTGCCTACAAAGGCCCCAAATCTGTCCCCCTTTATAGCTGAATAATATTCCATTATATAAAAATGCCACAGTTTTTTAATTCAGTCTTCTGTGGATGGACATTTGGGTGCTTCCACAATTTAGCTATTACAAATTGCTCTGCTGTAAACATGGGTGCACATATATCAGAGTGATATGATGCTTTCAGATCTTCTGGGAAAATACCCAGAAGGGGAATAGCTGGTTTGAATGGAACCTCTATGGTTGCACCAGTCTGCATTCCCACCAGCAGTGTAATAGAGTCCCTATTTCTACACAGCCTCGCCAGCATTTGTTAGTGGATGATTTTTTCATACTGGCCGTTCTTACTGGGGTGAGATGAAATCTCACTGTTGTTTTTATTTGCATTTCTCGAATGAAGAAGGATGTGGAACATTTTCTCATATAGTTATTTGCCATTTGTATTTCTTTATCTGAGAAGTGTGTATTCATCACAGATGCCCATTTCTGGATTGGGTCTTTAAATTTGATCAGGTACATGTTCTTTAATTCTTTGTATGTTCTAGATAGAAGACCTTTGTCTGAGGGACAGCCAGCTAGGATTTTTTCCCAATTTGTGGGTTTTCTTTTTACTTTGCTGGTGATTTCTTTAGATATACAAAAACTTTTCAGTAGGATGAGGTCCCAGTAATCGATTCTTTGAAGTGTTTCCCTTGCAGTTTCATTTTTGTTCATAAACTCTCTGCTTACTCCTATGTCTTCAAGATTTTTACCTACTTTATCTTCCAATAGATTTAGAGTTTCTGTTTTAATGCTGAGGTCTGTGATCCATTTTGACCTGAGTTTGGTGCATGGTGATAGACTGGGGTCTATTTTCAGTTTTTGGCAAGAGGCAAGCCAGTTTTTCCAGCACTATTTATTAAACAGGCCTTCTTTTTTCCAGTGAGTTTGGTTGACTTCTTTGTCAAATATTAGGTAGCTGAGTGGGTTTTTCGTTATGGTTGCATCTTCCAGTCTGTTCCATTGATCCTCAGGTCTGTTTTTTAGCCAGTACCAGGTTGATTTTCTTACAGTAGCTTTGTAGTATAATTTCAGGTCAGGGATTGTGATTCCACCTGACTTGTCCTTGATGCCCAGGATTGCTTTTGCTACTCTGGGTCTCTTCTGGTTCCAGATGAATTTAAGGCATATTTTCTCTAGATCTGTGAGGTATGCTAATGGTAGTTTAATGGGAATTGCATTGAATCTGTACAACAGTTTTGGTAGTATGGCCATTTTCACAATATTCGTTCTTCCTAACCATGAGCAGGGTATGTTTTTCCATTTATTGAAATCCTCTTCGATCTCTTTTTTCAGAGTGCTGTAGTTTTCACTGAATAAATCTTTCACATTCTTTGTTAGATTGATTCCTAAATATTTCAATTTCTTGCTTGCTATTGTAAAAGGTATGGTTTCCTCAATTTCTCTGTCAGTCTGTTTGTTGTTCATGTGTAGGAGTGCCATTGATTTTTGGGTGTTGACTTTGTATCCAGCTATGCTGCTGAATTTGTCAATTAATTCCAGGAGTTTTCTTGTGGAGTTTTTGGGGTCCTCCATGTATAGTATCATGTCATCTGCAAATAGTGATAGTTTGACTTCTTCCTATCCTGTCCTTATTCCTTTTATTTCTCTCTCTTGTCTGATTGCTCTGGCTAGTGCTTCCAGAACTATGTTGAATAGGAGTGGTGACAATGGACATCCTTGTCTTGTTCCTGACTTTAAAGTGAAAGTTTTCAGTTTATGTCCATTTAGTATGATGTTGGCTGTTGGTTTGTCATAGATGGCTTTGAGCAGATTGAGGTAGAGGCTATCTATTCCTATTTTTTCTAAGGTTTTTAACATGAATGCATGTTGGACTTTATCGAAAGCCTTTTCTGCATCTATTGAGATGATCATGTGGCTTTTGTCTTTGGCTCTATTGATATGATGTATGTCATTAATTGATTTGCGAATATTGAACCATCCCTGCATTCCTGGAATGAATCTTACCTGGTCGTGGTGTATAATTTTCCTTATGATTCGCTGTAATCTATTTGCTGGTATTTTGTTGAGTATCTTTGCATCTATGTTCATTAGAGAGATTGGCCTATAGTTCTCTTTCTTGGTTGGGTCTCTCTCTGGTTTTGGTATCAGTATAATACTTGCCTCCAGAAATGTATTAGGGAGAGTTGCTTCCTTTTGAATTTCACTGAAGAGTTTGAGGAGTGTTGGCATTAGATCTTCTCTTAATGTTTTATAGAATTCTGCTGTGAATCCATCAGGGCCTGGGTTTTTCTTTGTTGGTAAGTTATTAATAACATTTTCAATCTCATTAATTGATATTGTGTTGTTCAGGATTTTTGAGTCTTCCTGATTCAATTTTGGTAATTTGTACCTTTCTAGGAATCTGTCCATTTCTTCTGTATTTTCTATCCTATGGGAGTAAAGATTTTCAAAGTAGGTATTAATGATCTCTTGGATTTCTGTGGGATCTGTAGTGACTTCATCCTTTTCATTCCTTATTGCATGAATTTGAGATCTTTCCCTTCTTTTTTTGATAAGGTTGGCTAGGGGTTTATCAATTTTGTTTATTCTTTTGAAGAACCAACTCTTTGATTCACTAATTTTTTGCAGAGTTTTCTTCATCTCTATTGCATTAATTTCTGCCCTGAGTTTTATAATCTCCTCCCTTCTTTGGGCTCTTGGTTTGGCTTGTTGCTCTTTTTCTAAGAATTTGAGGTGTACCAATAGGTTATTTATTTGCTCTCTTTCTATTTTCTTTGTATATGCTTTCATTGCTATAAATTTCCCTCTGAGGACTGCTTTCATTGCATCCTACAGATTCCGGTAGGTTGTACTTGCATTTTCATTTATTTGTAGGTAATTTTTAATTTCTTCTTTCACTTCTTGTGTGACCCATTGGTTATTCAGGAGGTTGTTGTCTAATTTCCAAGTGTTTATGTGGTCTTTGGAGTTCTCTTTGTCATTAATTTCCAATTTCATTGTACTGTGGTCTGATAATATGCATGGGATAATTTGAATTCTTTTGCATTTAGGTAGATATGCTCTATGGGCTAGAATGTGGTCTATTTTAGAGAAAGACCCATGTGCAGCTGAGAAAAATGTGTATTCTGATATTGTGGGGTGTAACACTCTGTATACATCTACTAAGTCCATTTGTTCACCCTTTTGGTTCAGGTCTGTTATTTCTTTGCTGATTTTCTGTCCAGTTGACCTGTCTCTTTGCGTCAGAGGGGTTTTTAGGTCCCCTATTACAATAGTGTTATTAGTTATTTGATTTTTCATGTCTGTTATGATTTGGCTTGTAAAGTTAGGTCCTCCATTGTTTGGTGCATAGATGTTTAGGATTGTTACCTCTTCCTCTTGCAGCTTTCCCCTAACTAGTATGTAATGGCCTTCTTTATCTCTTTTGATTGTTTTTGGTTTGAAGTTTACATTGTCTGTAAACATAATAGCTACCCCTGCTTTTTTCTGGGGACCTGTTGCATGGAGTATTGTTTTCCAACCTTTAACTTTCAATCTGTGGATTTCCTTTTGAGTAAAATATGTTTCCTGTATACAGCATATCGTTAGATTTTGTTCCTTAATCCAGTCTTCCAATCTTTTCCTTTTGACTTTTGAATTGAGGCCATTTACATTAATGGTTATAATGCTTATATGCTGGCTTATTCTAGTCATGTTATTTACTTGTTACTGTTTTTCTTCTTTTGCTGTCTGTTTACTTACTTGTTCCCTTTAGGGGGTTATTTCTATCGTTGTTTTTGGGATTGGGGTCTCTTTTTTCTCTGTCTAGAATATCTTTTAGTGCTTTTTGCAATGCTGGTTTGGCACTCATGAAGTTCTTCAGTTGTTCTTTATCATGGAAGTATTTTATTTCTCCATTGAATTTGAAGGATAGTTTTGCAGGATACATCAGTCTGGGTTGGAAGTTGTTTTGTCTCAGAATCTGTAATATCTCGCTCCAAGATCTTCTTGATTTCCTGGTTTCTGTTGAGAAGTCTAGTGTGATTCTTATGGGCTTTCCTTTATAGGTGGTCTGTTTCTTTTCTCTAGCCGCTTTTGATATTGTGTTCTTTTGCTGGATACCTGGGATCTTGACTATTATATTTCTGTGTGTGGTTTTCTTTGGATTATGCCCTTGTTGTGGTTCTATATGCCTCATTTAACTGTACTTCAGTATCTTTTACCTTGTTTGGGAAATTTTCTGCTATTGTTTCAGCAAATATTCTTTTTATATCATTTGTGTTGTCTCCTGCTATTTCACTGACTCCTATTCCTCGAATATTATTTTGTTTTGCCTCATCTTGATGATGTTGGATTGATTTTTCTTGGGTCTTTGATGATTTTATGAGATCCTTTCACGCTCATAAGCTGCCATGCTGTCTTCAAGGTCTGAAATTCTATCTTCGGTTTCATTTAAGTTGTTCTGCAAGCTTTCAATGGAAGTTTTCAATTCCTGGCTATCTCTTTGGACCTGTTTCATTCTTGGTAATTCATTCCTAAATTGCTCTTGTAGCGTTTCCATTTGTTTCCTATTTTCTTCTAATCTTTTATCTATTTCTTCTCTATGTGTATGGAACATTTCTTCCATTATAGTTTTCAGTTCATTTTTTGTCTGAGAGATCATTGCAGATATGTGGCTTGTTTCTGCTTTAAGCCCCTCTATGGCCTGATGGAGTTGTTTCTTTATTTCGGATACTATCCTTTCAGAACTTGCAGGTATGTGGCCTCCTAGTTCCCCTGTATCCTTGCATCCAGGACTTGTTCTGGGTGGGGATGATTTCTGAGACTGCGTTTTGTTCTTCTGTCTTCCCATTTTTGCGTATCAGATTCAAAATTTTGATCTATAAATTACCGAGGTTGTTCACCAGGCAAAGGTCTGTTCCAAAGGCTGCTCCAATGACTCCTCTTCAGGAGAATGACGCTTAAGCTTTCTGCTGAGAGTTCTGCTCAATAGGCTGCTCATATGCTGTTTTGTGGACCGAGCTACTCCCTACCCAGAGACCTGGCTGGGGCGCATAAACAGCTCGCCTCCCCAGGGATCATGCAGGAAGGGGGTCGCTCGGGTGTTCCTCCCTTGGGTGGAGCTCCTCCCCCACTCAAAAATCCGGTCGGGGTGCCCAGTCAGCTCTTCCGTCCCGGGGTCCGTGCAGTCAGTAGTGCTGCTTGGATGTCCCTCGCTAGGCAGAGCTTCTCCCCAACTCAAAAATCCGGTCAGGGTGCCCAATCAACTCACCCGTCCCTGGAATCCTGCAGGCAGGAATGCCGCCTAGATGTATCTCCCTGGGTCGAGCTTTTTCCTGACTCAGAAATCTGGCTGTGGTGCGGACTTGGCTCCCCCGTTCTGGAATCCGTGCCGGCAGGAGATCCCCAAAATGCTAATATTTCATGCCTTGCCTGCGATGTGCTGCTCCCCGGTGCTTTTCCGCCTCCTCTGCGTTCTCGCAGGAACCGCCGACCACAGCCTCCGCAGTGCCTACTCTCTGGCCGAGGATGGCCCTGGCTACGGGGGCGGGGATCTGAGTGGGACCCCAGTCTGCAGCCTGGATTAGCACAGTCTGCCCAAGAAGCGCAGTGTCTGAGTCCGCCCCGCTCCGCCGCCGCCAAAAATTTCTAGCCGCAGCTGCCTGCGAGCTGCTCTTGGTCAGGAAATGGGAGGGTCCGTCCTGCAGCAAGCGCCCTCGGGGGTATGTGGACTCAGGCGAGCCACTAGCCGTGCTGAGCGCCTCGGGCACCCAGCTCTCAGGGCCCACCCACTCCTTGCCACGGCAAATCCAGCTGACCCGTTAATACTCAGGCAGCGCAGAGCATCATGTTCAGTTGGAATTTCGCAGCCGTGGACCCAGCACCCACGTGCAAGAGATCTGTCTCTGGGAGGATTTCCCTCTGCCGCTCACCTGGTCGCCATCTTGACTTTTTTATTTTTCATATAATTTTTATTTAAAAATATAGAACTAGGCATGAAAATTAATTTATAACTTTGTCACTAATAGTGTATCTTGAATGCTTGTAGTTGTCACAAGATGAATTTCTACCAGATGACTTTTAATTGCTGCATGATGTTCCATTAAATGTGTAAAGATAATGTAGAAAACCTCACTCTCTTTTCTGCCATTGTTGTTTAGGAGTTGTAGTAGGGGAAAATCTATCCTTGGTGGTAGAATTACCTATTAGTCTTTCCTGGGGGATGAGACCCATGAAATCATGCCAAATGTGATTATTAACTGTGCTTACATGGGAGTTGGTCCTGCTTACTGCCTTAACCTTTGTTTTAGTGAACTCTGAAATGAGGAAAGCAAATTTGGAAGAATTTGGGGGAGGAGTGTTTAGTACAGTGGTTTTCAATAAGGAAGGAAGTGGTTTTCAGATGGAAGCCACTAAATTCTGACTGAAAGAAAAGCGGACAGGGATATAGCTCAGTGGCACAAGCGCCTGCCTGGCAAGCACAAGGTCCTGAGTTCGATTTCTGATATCAAAAAAAAAAGAGGTGGATGAAGAGGGGAGGGTGGGGAGAGGCAGAAGAAGGGGAGAACAAAAGAGGAAGGCGAGCAGACAAGAGACAGGAGCAGGGGAGGGAGAAGATACCTAAGGGCTTCGTGACTAGAATGGGGCATGGAATGGATGGAGAAATGGGTGGTGGGATGGTTGCTGTCAACCTCTCCATGATTCCCACAAGACTCCAGGATCCTCTGTGTTGCTAACATATGTTCGGGTCTGCTGTGGCTTGTATCTCGATGTTCCTCCAAAGCGTCATGCACCCATAGGTGGGACTTTTGGGAGCTGAGTCATGGGTGTGCTGATGCTGGACGAGGGTATGTGATACTGGGATTAGGGTGTGTGATAAGTAAATTGGCTTAGCACAGATTTGGGTGTGAATAGTGGAAGCCCCACCCTGGATGTGAGTGGCACCAACCAGTAGGCTTGTCACCTGAGTGGAATAAAGGGAAATGAAGAAGAAGGCCTGCTTCTATTTCATTATCTCCTGCCTTCCAGCACAGACCCTTCAGGACCCTGGTGTGGACTTGCATGAGACACTACAGAGGACTCTAGGCCTTTGACTGAATCCCTGAGATCTCCAACATGCAGAGAGCCCTTTTACATTCTTCCACACGTCTCTGTGGGATGCCATTCTAAGCCTATTTGTAAATCCTTATATATTTGTATATCTTGTGTTAAATCTGTTTCTCTAGTAAGCACTGACTGATATAGGGCCCATATTTTTTTTCGCTTTTGGCATGAAAGATCAAATTGTAGAAAACCGCAGCTGCTCTAATAGGCTGTATACGGACATTCCACCACTCCCTGAAATGATTTCTGTTGTTGGACATTTGCATGTACCCATAAAGTCAGCAGTATGGTGAATATTACTTGAAAAGATAACTTTAGAAGAGGCATTTCCACAGTAAAAAGCAAGCACAGTAGAAGGGTTTTAATATTTGAAAACTTTCAAGCATACTTATTAACATGCAAAGATTGAAACTTAAGGGAGTCACTGTCCTAATATTTTATTTTGTAGCTTGTTGTGCCATTATGTTGAAAGAAGCCATGAGGGCCTTTGTGATAGATCATAAGCTCCTACAAGTGTGTGGCAGGTCACTTTCTTTCCATCTGTACAGCTGCGCATGGGGCCCAGCACAGAATGCCATCTCAGAACCATTTCCAGTGATCCATGTCTCACCACTGTTCTTTCCTACCTTTGCTGTGGATTTGACTAGTTGACCTCATAAACACCTGTCATGCATGTAGAGTTTGGCAGGAGAGGTTATGGACAAGTTTGTGCTGATTTACTGGACGCCAAAGAACTTCTGGGAATAGTGCTGACAGAAAGGAATTCAGTCTCTTAGATTCAGTCTCTTCAGTTCTAAAATGGTTCTGCTCCACTGAGTGATTCCATCTTTCCTAGATCAAAATGAACTTGCAGCCGCTTGGCGGGGCTATCCAGCCTGTAGTTATAACAGGAGACCTACAGGTAGATAAAGGTCCAGGATAAGAGTGGTCCAGGTGATGCTATCTGTGGGGGAAAAGGCGATGACAACCCCATTTGTAGATGAACCATAGAAGGGTGGTCTTTGCCTGCTCCTGGCTAAGGTGTTGCCTGATCTGTTAGAATGGCACTATCCATGGAGGGCTGCCTTCTGTAGGCATTCGGTGAATAGGGTAACCCTAGGTACCATCCTAGGAACAATGCCAGGTACTGTACCAGCTAAGCCATAGCAGGGCTATGGACTCTGAAAATAGTCTTAGAAATAGACCTGTAGGACACAGTCTGTGTCTAACTGTGGGTCCCAGGAAGCAGCTGCAGCTCCAGGCTTGGACTGGTTGTGGTGCACAGAGATGTGCAGAGAGCAGGATGCAGACAGAGCTTGTCCTTGTCAAGTTACTGTGATGACTTAGAGAGACACATCGCCCTCCCAAGTCTTTACACTTTATCGGACTCTCAGTTACTCCCCCATTTAACCAGTGAAGTAGAGGTGGAGTCCAAGCTTTGAGTGGGGAAGGATGGGCCAGAAAGATTCCTTTCTCCTAGTTCTTGAGCTGGCTTTCTCCAGAGGCAATCTCTGGCAGAAGTGACAAGGAAAGTATCTGTCCTTTAGGGCCAGCTGCTACTATTTATGTTTCTGCTTGGCTCAGATTTCAGGATTGTGCTTCGCCCACTGTACGGTGACACTCGCAGTAAGAAAGAGAAATCAGCTAAACCATATGCACAGCAAAATGCAACCTAAAGCATAAGATCAAGTTCGTTCAACTAAGGATAAGTATTGTATAACGAAATGTCAATTCTGCCTGCAGCTCACAAACTCTGGGCAAAATGGACCCTTCTCTCTTTGGCATGGGTGTTCTATAGCCAGTGCTAAAGATGGATTAGCTGGGAGAGTTGGGTTTTATGAGACACATCCATGTTTTAATATTACATAGTGTTTAATTAACACACTTAGGCACATTTTTATGTACCAGATCTATGACTGCAATAATGATTTGTTCAAAGTACCTGAATCTCAGTACTTTCAGACAGAAGTTGTTCCAAAATGATCGTGTTTTACTGTTACAGCTCCATCGAGCCTCTGCACCGCCTCTACATTCTCTTCCTTTGTTCCAAAGCATTCATTTTACGCATTCAATAGCTCATCCCTGATAGCTTGTTTTGTAGCATTTGTCTTCAGAGAGCTCAGTTATTGCGATGCATTACATAGTTACATATTTTTAGCACTCTGCAATGGAAACGTTACCTGAATTCTCCATACTAGTAGTTTTTCTTTGAAAATGCAAAGTTTTCTTCTTGCTTCATTGGTCTCACACAGACTGAAGTTTCCATACAGGCTGGTAATGAGAATGCACGATACTGCCCTTTTGTGAGACATTTTCAATATTGATTTGCACCATTCTTTGGCTGAGCTCCATTCGGTACTGTTGTAACCAGGCTCATAATATACACTGGTGAGCTAGGCAAGGTGGTGCATGCCTGTAATTCCAGCACTCAGGAGGGAGACTGAAGCTGGAGGATCGCCATGAGTGTGAGGCCAGCCTGGGATACATAAGTGAGTTCAAGGTCGACCTACACTACAAAGTGAGATTCTGTCTAAAAAAAAAATCGTTTCTTATTTTGCACTTCCAGTCACATAAGGAGGTTCCCATTCTTCTGTTTCTTGCATTTTCTCTCTGTGATAATATATATATATATATATATATATATATATATATATATTTTTTTTTTTTTTTGGTACCAGGATCTAACTCACAACCTCGCATTTGCTAGGCAGGCTCTGTGTGGCTGAGCTACATCCCCAGCACCTTTGTGATAACTTTTTAATACAAATCTTTTAATGCATACATTTAAATGAAGGGACAGAAGTACCAAGGGAATGAATCCAACTGCGAGATAAATATTCTGCTACAGAATGGATTACAGACTTTTTACAACTAGCCTTTTACAACTGTATGACTTGTTCAGGTGATAACTTTCTAGTTTTCATTAAAATGTGACCCACTTTGCTGCCAATTAAATAAGTAGATAATATGTATTTATTTTCAAAAGCGAAATCATTTATGAAAATTAAATCAATTAAATACAGACTGAGAAGCACGGCTGTACGTTATGGCAGAAGTCCTGCCTATTAGTGCCAGACTTGAGCCCAGAACTCCAACAGGCACATAACCAGGTTGTGGCTTCCAGTATGTGGCCTTTCAGTGTCATAGCGCCCCCTGCTGATCCTGGGAGGCACAGCCCTGACAGCAGCTGTAATGGCACAAGTTAGTTGTTTTGCTTCACATCAGAGTGTGGCAGCTGGAGGTTCTCTATAGCAGGACCTAGGAGGGGCCAAGGGCTGGGAGGGTGCTTTAAGGGGTGTGTGATGAACCAGATGTGGGCATTCATGAAGCTATGGTGAGTGGGCAGGTGAGCAGCCTCAGATCATGAAAGATCTCACTGTAGAGCCTTGGACTTGCTCTGTAAACAGTGTAGATTCATTAGCTTTACTCAGGAACAGGTATACTGAAGTCTGCATTTTATTAGGACTTCTTGGCCAGAGTGAGATGAGCAGCCTGGAAAAAGGGAGCGGTTTGAGGTGGGCAGAGAGTTATGGACTGAGTCAGGTCCAGATGATAAATGTTATCCTTGAGTCTCTGTGGAAGGTGCTAGTTGTCCCTACCTGCTCCCTGTGCAGCCTAATCTCCTGCTGCTTTTGTTGACTGCTTTTATCAATACTTCCTTCCTTCCAGCCTCTCCAGTGTGCACCTTTGAGTGTATACTCTGTCTCCTGCCAGGTCACTCATGTCAAAGAGCTTAAAATCTATTCTCTAAGCAACAGGGGGTTATTGAAAAACTGTAGGTCACAATGAAAGAGACATGTATTCTGGAATGATCTATCTGATTGAAATGGACAGGACAGTTTGGGGCAAGCACATCATGATCAGATATGTGGGTACCCAGTTTTCCCAGCATTTGTGGAAGATGCTGTTCTTCCTCATTGTATGTTCTTGGCATCCTTGTTAGAGATTAGTTGACTAAATATGTGTGGGTTTATTTCCTGGGTCACTGTTCTGTTCAGTGGCTGTATGTGATTGTTCTTATCCCAGTACCAGACTCCTTTGATTACTCTTTCTTGGTAAAATAGTTTGAAATCAAGGAGTTTCCTGCATCTTTATAATTTGGCGTGTGTTTCATATCTAGAGCACATCCCAGTTTGGACCAGCTTCATTCCAAGTGCTCAATGTCCACTTGTGGCTAATGGTTACTGTATTGGGGAGTGTAAACTTTTGCAGAGGTTGCAGACAACTTCTTGGGCTTCTCTTTTCCTTAGTTATAAAAATGAAGCAAAATATAAACTCATATGTATAGTCGCCCCATTATGAAAGTGGCCCCAAAACCTGTATCTGGATATAGTCACTTGTCTCCTCAGCTCTGCAAAGCCCAGCAAACAAAGGCTTCCAGTCTCCAAACATCCCATTCCTCACCCACTGGCTTGTGTTTTCCTGAGGTACAAGGCAACTAACAGAGTAGCTTGATCAGCTGTGGGGAACTGAACATAGAAATGACTAGACTATATATCAGATTAGAATTCTGGCCATCAGTCTGCAGCAGTGAGCTCAGGAAAACAACACACTGTCTAGAGTAACCAGACCAGAAAGCAAGCCCACCCTCTACAAGTCAGACTCGCAGGAAGTCGGAACACAATTTCTAGCAAACAGTCCAGGAAACCAAACAATCATTCTTCCAACAATCAGTCTAAAGTAGCCAGGATTTAAATAATGGTTAACTGATTACCTAATTCTTGTCTCCCTTTTCAACTCAGAGCCAACCAGGAAAAGCCAAAAATGTATGCCTATCTGATCATAATGGATGCCCCACCTCTAATCAGCCCACTTCCATCTCCCCGGGGTCAATGGCATCTAATCAGAGCACAGTGGAAGCCCTACCCACACCCCTATTTCCCACCGTCAGGATTTCCTGCTTTGCTTTTGAGTCTGTCCCCAAAATCAAGTGGTGGGGGCTGATTCCTTTGCTGGAGCAAATTCCCAGTCATAGCTTTTACTTGCTCTCCCTTAAGGGATCTTTGTTTATTTCCATGTCCTGCAGAGGGTGAGCTGAAAGCCCTTCCTAAATGCAGGTACCTTCTTATTTCTGCAAGGTGGGTCTCTCTTCTTCCCCCACCAACAGCCAAACTGTTTTCCAGCGGATGAATTTAACCCCTTTCCCACTGTCAGCACCACTTTTGGGGTTGGTATCCCAGACTGTTAATGATGGGCTAAGGCCTCTAGATTGATTTTTTCTTCTTTTAGTATTTTGAAGATTTTTTTCTTTTAGTACTTTAAAGATGTAGTTTTCTACTTGCATTGTTTCTGGAAAAAAACTTGTCGCCGTGCTTCTCTTTGCTGCTCTGTATGCAGTGTGTCTCCCTCTCGGTTATTTTTTAAGATTTTCTTTTCATCACTGGTCTTTAACAGCTTGGTTATGACATTCCTTGGTGTATTTTGGCTTTGCCTCAATTTTCATCTTTCTCAGGGGTCATTATGATGCCTGTTATACAGCATGTAAATAAATATTATTTTGTGTGTTTTGCCTGAATTGTAAGTTGTTTAATGTGGGGCGACATACCTGCTTCTTATACTTCATCTTGGCTAGAAATGGATGAGGCCAACTGAACTTTGATTTTCACTGCCTGTTTTATTCAAGAGTCCACAGGTGATGGAGTTGAAGCGTATGAGCCACAGCCACTAGTCCTAGTAGCACCGCTCACTTATGTAACCTCTTCCTAATCCATACTGCGGAGCCAGAAATTGTGTCTTTTCACAGAATTATGATGGGGAGCACTTGATATAAGTCCTGAAAAATATAATTAACCTTGTGCCAGGTTCATAGTAGTAATCAACAAATGTTAATATTGTTAATAATTAAGCAGTTTTTTGAAGCTTTTATAGGTAAATGGATGCAACTAGATAGCATACTCATAAGTGAAATAAATCATACCCTCATGTATTGTCTCCCTAGTGTAAGAATTTGAAAGAGTAAATAAAACCCAAAAGGTACAATAGATACTGTGAAAGGGCAAGAAATTGCTTGAAGGGAGGAACAACTGGGATGAGGGAAAGGAGAAAAGAAAGAAAGAAGAAAGGGAAAATATATATGTATAAGCAAGGATAGCTGGGATAATTGTACTGCTGATGTCTATTGCTTATTGAAAGGAACAGTTATTGCTTAATTTTTTTGACCAATTTTGCATGCTTATATCTGTTAATCTGAACAACTGATTTGAAGACAACAATATGCAATATAACAACCATTGTTGAATTCCTACCATCTTGTTTAGTGAAGCTCTGTATCATTTCTAATTTTTTAAAAGTTTTTATTCTCTTTAATGGTTTGATCAATCTTACATTCTTACATCTGGTAATCTGAGCAACTTCATT
Organism: Dinomys branickii; assembly: GCA_004027595.1. Lineage (NCBI taxonomy): Eukaryota > Metazoa > Chordata > Mammalia > Rodentia > Dinomyidae > Dinomys > Dinomys branickii. The sequence continues at coordinate 16,608 of PVLD010029827.1, forward strand.
GAAGATAACAATATATAACAACTATCATTAATTTCTTATCATCTTGTTTTGAAAGTCTGTATTTTTTATTGTTTATGTCTTTGTTTTTTTCTCTTTAAAATAAAAAAATTAAGCAGTTTTACATGATTGCTCTGTATATTTTTACCCTTTTGAAAATTATGCAAATATACAGCATATGCTTTTATTTAAAAAAAAACTTTAAAAATTACCTAAATCAGGGGATTTGGGGGCCTTTTCATTTGCTTCTTTATACTTTCCCATGTTTTTCAATTATTATTTTTGTGGGAGTACAGGTTTGTAGTCCATTTTTGTATATATGCTGCTGAAGCAAGAACGCATTTGTAGACCATACTGATCACATTCCTTGGGAGGAGCTGGTTGTGTACAGAACACATTTCAGTTGTTTTCCATTTCATTCCCCTTTTATCCCTCCTTCCCCATCTCTTGGTTCTCCTCCCTTTTCAAAAAATCTATCTCCTTATTTCCTATTATCTATCTTATTTTGCTCTTTATTTGTATTTCTCTTATAAGACAAACCGTGTGATATTTATTTATTTTATTTTTTTTTATTTTAGAAACATAAAAGTACAAAAACATATTGACAAACAGACACCCATTATCATAGAAAATAGTACAATCACAACTAATCTATAGACAAGGTGATATGGTCTCAACAGTTGTTGTTGCTTTATCCATTGATATCTTCGAATTGTAGATGTATGGACCCATACACAGACATGCCAATTTAGTCAGACAGTTGATCCTCTCAACAACAGAAAAAAAACCCACAAGAACCAAAAATCCAAAGACAAGAAAGAAAACAGGCATACATCAACAACAGCAACAACATCAACAACAACAACAACAGAAAAAAAACACCGCTTGTTGCTGCTTTACATATTGATATCTTCGAAGTGTGTGTTCAGGCTAACACATACAGATATACACTATTAATCTAATATCCTGTCATCGATT
>PVLD010029828.1:0-17577 GCA_004027595.1 Dinomys branickii
TCTGTTGTTGAGAGGATTAATGGTCTGACCAATTTTGCATGTCTGTATATGGGTTCATATATTTACACTTCGAAGATATCAATGGATAAAGCAATAACCACTGTTGATACCATGTCACCTTGTCTATAGATCAGTTGTGATTGTACTATTTTTTATGCTAATTGGTGTCTGTTTGTTAATATGTTTTTGTACTTTTATTAAAAAAAAAAACCTGTCTAATGGCTGAAAGCTGAGGCATCTGGCAGGTCCCTAAGCAAGCAGGATATTAGGGCAGAGATACACTGTTAAGAAAGTCTTTGTTGAGAAATGTGGATGTGAGAAGGGAGAGAAAAGTATACCCTATGAGGAAATAGTAAAATCGAGGCAATATTTGGGAAAATTGTACACCTCACAGGGCTCAGCCAGTGAGGACCAAAGGGTGGGATTTTGCCCCAGGGTATAAAATTCTTGCTGTACCTTCCCCAGATGTGCCTACCAGATACCCAGTCTTTCAAGATGGACATTAAAGTCTTACTTTCACTGTGCTTCATGTCTTTGAGTCCATTCCTTGGGTTTGGGGGAAGGGTATACTTCTCACAGGATGGATGTCACAAAAAAGTTCTGAGTCCTGTAAATCTAAGGAAAAATTTAACAGTTAACATTTTAACCATGTGTAGGGATCCTCTTTAGAAATTTACAATGAGGCAAAAGGGAAGGGATGTAATATATATATATATATATATATTTTTTTTTTTTTTTTTCCCATACCTTGGTACTTGACTGCTTTGAAATGTGTTGAATTTGGTATTTGATGCATTTTGACACAAAAATTTCATCCCAGTACCCATGGTTTGCTTGGTATTCAAGGCACAAGCTAGAACTTGTCAGTATTGATGGCTTCATGACTGTTTCTTTCCTTTTTGTCATTTTGGTATTGAGATAGGAGATTAGGGTGTGGCAAAGCTGGCTGGGGAAGTAGATGTGACCTGTTAATTACAAAGACCCCAGAACACTTGTACAGAACAATCCCAAAGTCCTGAACTTTTTGGGAGAACTCCAGCAGGTTTTCAATATGATGGACTGGACCTGACCTCAGCCTGAGGTGTGAGATTCCAGCACCGCCTCTCAGTGCCTGTATGTAGACAGTCTCATGGGTTTCCCTAAGATTTGGACAGTGTAAAAACGTATGGACACCAAGAAAAACTTGTTATCCTGACTGTCTTCATGGTAGCCTGCCCTGCTTTCTCCAATGCGTCCTTTTATTGCTTTTTCTCCTTTTACTCAGCCCGAACTCGCTCTGCAGAGTCAGTTTCTCCCTCACTGTTCACTTTTACTTCCTTGAATAAATTTGGCCACTGCTTTTTGCTCATTTTGTTCAATTCTTGCTTCAAGATGAGAAGAGCTTGGAATTTAAGTTCAGAGGGAGGGCGACTAACCCGGAACCCAGTGATGTCTAGTTGGGGAGCCACTTTGAGAAAGAGCTCCCTGATAGTATCGTCGTGCTTCCTAGAACCAATGAACTACGAGAACCAAGGAACCACAATATCTACATATCTATATATCATACCTATGTATTTCACACATCTATATCATATATATGCTGCACAGTGGGAGAGTGTGCCCAGGGCTGGCACAGACCCGGGATGCCAGGCAACTTTTGGATGGTAGAGGAAGAGGGCAAAACATCCACTTGTCCTCATAGTAACGTAAATTTTGCTGAACTTATTCCTATGATTTAGGTACTTTGTCAGTAACATATTTCAGCAGCATCTAGTAACATCTAGGTGAGAAGCACATGTAGAATCCATGGGTTATATAACTCCTCATTATATAGGTTTAAACATAATTCCTCGTTTGTTTCCTCATAAGAGACGTCAGGCATCAGACAATAGGTGGACTGTACGATTTTATTTTTAGTCAGCTCTGCTGAAGAACAACTGGCCTTGTAGTTGGATTCGTCATATTTTTATTTTCTATATTTTATGGTGCTTTGACATCTTGAAGGGCTTTGGTGGTGGAGGTGAGACTCCTTCTCCAGTTCTGGCTAATTGCAAGAGAGAACAAATGACTGTTCAAACCTGTCATAAGCAATGGACCAGTGAGAAACCCCTATCCCCACCCACCGTATTCATCCCGTTCTGCCCTACATCACACAAGGCCAGGTTACTAGACAAATTGAAGGCCCTCTAATCCCAGAAACTTCTGAAATTATCCCAGCTGTCCCAACCTAAGTTAACTCAGACTTGTTCCCCTTACCTGTTCCTTACGTGGTAACTACACAAGCTGTGGTCTAAGCTTCCCATTTTGTTCTTGTTGCCTTGTGGGGGGCTTTGGTACACATGGCTCTGCATGGTGTGGTGGGCCCTGTTCTCTTGGGAAACATAAGTAACCAGGTCTTAATTTGTCTGAATTGACCAAATGTGATTGAAACAAATCCTGGGGATGTTCAGACCATTCTCCTTCTTCCTTAACTGTAAACACTCAAGAGCTGCCCAGAATCCCAGGTCTGCACCAGGCCTTGGTGTGCTGTCCCACTCTGCAGCAGCCTCTGTGCAGGCTGACGAGCCCTGGAAGTTCACAGTCACCCAAGTCCATGGCCCTGCGTACTGTGTGGACAAAGTTTTCTTCCATAATGCAGAACACCTTTTGGTTGTAATTTATTTTTAGTTTTATTAATTTTTTTAAACAATCTGTGTGACTTTTCCTAACTCAAAGAAGAAAGCAGTTCATTATTTTCCTTCCCCATCTTTGAGTAAATACATGAACTAAGAGGGCATCTAGGTTTTATTTGATGAAAATATGTCTGCAGCTACCAAAATGTAAATTTTACACAGTGAGGCCCAGTAACTTGATGTGTAAGAGGTGTGTCACCTAGAGCCTCCATTTGATCTCTGAAGACCAGGCAGTTTAAAAAAAATTCCCCTGGAGAAATGGAAGATGGCCAGCTCAAAGTGAGACTAAGAAATACATGGATTTCTAAGAAAGTGAGTGATTTACTAGGAAAGGGTAAATCAAGTAGAAGTAGTATCCAAGGGACTCTGTAAGTATTAAAAGTATTTTCTTGCAAAATATTTTTAGTAGGTTGAAATTACTTGCTTGATAAAATGTTATATTTAGAATAGTATCCTCTAAGCTATCATAGTTTATATTTCTTTATACTTCAGACTTGGAAGAAAAATTCCAAAAGTTCTTAATAACATAATATATGCTAACACAGTGGGAGTATTAGAATGGAGAATGATAAACTCATCATACTTGGGTTCTTGGCATGTCTTTATTTGGTGGCAATAAACATTCATGTCATTTTCCAGGCTCTTCCTAAGGCATCTGTGAAATGAAAAGATTGAACTGGATGAATTTTTCCGGTTCTAAATTTAATAATATATTTGAGATTTTTGTGGACTACTTCAAACCCTGTATTAGATTTTCAAGAGAAAATTCCACTGACTGAGACCCCTTCTCCCCACCTACATCCCCCTACTCCCTTCCCTCCTCTTCCTGCACTCTGCCAATGGGACACATCTCAGATTTTGCTTTTCTGGAAGAGTCACAGTGACATGACCAAGTGGGCGTTTGTCAGGCCTGTCTTTCTGAGGTGCCTTTGGGTTGTCTATTTCCTAGAATTGACTGTGGACTCTTGTTCATCTCAATTTTACTTTTTATTGGTTTGTGTATGGAAATTGAACTGAGGACCTTGGGCTTGCCAGGCAGGTGCTTTTTGCTACTGAGCTATATCCCTAGCCCTAGTTATCCCCTTTTTTGATTGGGTATTTTATTTATTTATTTATTTATGGGTATTTTATTTTTGATTGGATAATTTTTTGAGTTCTTTGTATATTCTAGGTAGTAGTCCTCTGTCTGAGAAGATAGCAACCCCTCCCCCATGCTATAGGTTCTCTTTTCATTCAGATTGTTTCCCTTGTTGTACAGGAAGTTTTTAATTGGATATGATACCATGTGTTGATTCTTGATACTATTTCTTGTGCAGTAGGAGTTCTGTTTAGAAAGTCCTTGACTACACATATCTTTAAAGAGTTTCAGCTATTTTTATCTCCCAGGAGATTATTTCTGTTTTAACATTTAGATTTTTGGTCCATTTCAATTTTAGTTTACTACAAGGTGAGAGATATGGATCTAGATTCAACATTCTGCATGTGGATAGCCAGTCTTTTCAGCATTTTTTTTTTTTTTTTTGAGACAGGATCTTGCTAGGTAGTGCAGGCTGGCCTTGAACTTGCTTTGTAGCCCAGGCTGGCCTTGAATTCACAGCAATCCTCCTGCCTCAGCCTCCAGAGTGTTGGGATTACAGGTGTGCACCACCACACTCAGCTCTAGCACCATTTGTTAAAGAGGATATTTTTCCTTTAGTGTGTGTTTTGGCCCCTTTGTCAATGATCATATAGCTAGCTGAATGTGCCTGGAGTTGTTTTTGCATTATCTACTCTATTCCATTGATCCACATGTCTTTCCTCCACCCCCAATACCATACTGTGTTTATCACTGTAGCTTTGTAGTATAACTTAATGCCTGGGATTGTGATCCTTCTTGCTTTGCTCTTATTATCCAAGATTGCTTTTGCTATTCTAGGGTCTCTTATTGTTCCATATAAATTTTAGGATTCTGTTATCTAGTTCTGTGAGGAATACTATTGGTGTTTTGATTGGGATTGCATTAAATCTGTATATGAGTTTTGGAAGAACGGCCATTTTGATAATACTGCTTCTGTGTATCCAGGTACAAGGGATAACTTTCCATTTCTGATGTCCTCTTCAAATTCATTTTTTAGAGTAGTATAGTTTTCATTGTAGAGATTTTTATTTCCTTAGTTAGATTAATTCCTAAGTATTTAATTTTTCTTGATACTATTGTGAATGGTATTGTTTTACTAATTTTTTTTTTATTCCATTCTTTGTGTATAGATAGACCATTGATTTTTTTTTTTTTAACTAGGAATCAAACTCAGGACCTTGCCAGACAGATATTCTGCCACTGAGCTATATCCCTAGCCCTTTTTGGTCTTTTCAAGATAGGATTTTGCTATGTAGTTTAGGCTGGCCTCAAACTCACTTTGTAGTTCAGGATGGCCTTAAACTCACAGTGATCCTCCTGCCTCAGCCTCCTGAGTGCTGGGATTACAGATGTGCATCACAATGCCCAGCTACCATTGATTTTTGTGTAATAATTTTGTATCTTGCTATGTGCTGAATTTGGTTATTAATTCTGAAAGTCTTGGTGTAGTTTTGGGGCCTTCTATGTAAAGGATCATGTCATCTGCAAATAGTGATAGTTTGACTTCTTTCTTTCCTACACATATCCTGTCTATTTCTTTCTCTTGCTTAGTTGCTCTGGGGAATGTTTTGAGACATATGTTGAGCAGGAGTGATGATAGTGGATATCCTGGTTCCTGATTTTAGAGGGAAAGCTTTCAGTTTTTCCTCATTAAATATGATGTTGGCCATTGGTTTGCCATAAATAGCTTTTATCATATTGAGATAAGGTCCTTCTATATCTATTTTTTTAGGGTTTAAAAAAAAAATAAAATGGATGTTGGATTTTATCAAAGGGTTTTCCTACATCAGTTGAGATTATCATATGATTTTTGTCTTTGCTTGTTTATGTGATGTATTACATTTATTGACTTACATGTGTTGAATCATCCCTAAATCTATGCGAACAGTCCTACCGAGTCATATACGATCTTTTTGATGACTTGTTGCATTCTTCTCGACAGTATCTTGTGGAGGATTTTTGCATCCGTGTTTATTAGAGAAATTGGCCTGTAGTTTTCTTTGTTGGTTGCTTCCTTGTCTGGTTTTTAAATCAGGGTAATGCTAATTTCCAAGAATGACTTTGGGAGTATGTTTTCCCTTTTGATTTCATTAAAATCAGTTTGAGGAGTATTGGCATCAAATCTTCCCTAAAGTTCTAGAATTTGAGAGTGAATCCACTGGGGCCTGGGCTTTTCTTGGTTGGTGGTTTTTTAATTTTAAATTAGTGCTTCAATTTTACTTCTTGTTGTTGGGTTATTTAAGGTTTTTGTATCTTCTTCATTCAATTTTGGTAACTCACATGTATCTAGGAATCTATCCATTCTTCTGAATTCGCCAACTTATTACAGTACAGGTTCTCCAAGTAGCTATTAATAATACAGATTTCACAGCATTTATTGTGATTGCAACTTTTTCATTTCTATTTGCTTTGATTTGGGTCTTTTCTTTCCTTTTTTGTTGAGATTGATGAGAGATTTATCTATTTTGTTTATTCTTTCAAATCACCAGCTTTTGGACTTGTTTCATTGTATTTTTTGGTCTCAATTTCATTAATTTATGCTTTGATCTTTATAATTTTTCTGCCATGTAGTAAACTTGGATTTAGATTTTGTTGTTTTTCTTGGAGCTTGGAGTGTGCCATTAGGTTATTTATTTAAGCTCTCTTTTCTGATGTAAACCTTCACAGCTATAATAGCAAGTAAATTAGGAGCAATAATAACATCAAGGACGAGCTGTATACTGACATACCGTAAGAATCAATAATGTACCACTTTTAATCACAGAAAAGAGGTCTATAATTATAGAACATATGCTAAGACAAACCAAAAGCTATTGATATGAAATAAATATTTACTGAATATGAAAACTATACCTCCCTTAACAGTAAAAAAGAATTCAATAGCAGCAGTGTAGAATTAGCTACCTGTCTAGAGATTGCTAAAGCTTAGTGGCTATACAAGTGAAGATGGAGTAGGAAATGGGAGAACAAAAGAAGAAAATTTTGAAAAGTTAATCAATAGAAGAGAAAGAGGAGAGAAAAGTGAAAGGATCCTACTAAGTGCTCAGAGGAAATTAATATAATTAGTCAAAGGTAACAGAAAAGAATAAACCAAAATAAGAAAAAACTGAATTTAAAAGGAAAAATTAAAGGGAAAAAAAGATAAAGAAAGAATTGAAAAAGGAAAGTTACCCAAGCCCTCAAAAACAAGTGAAGAAGAAAGAGAAAAAAAGAGGAAGAAAAAGTCTTTTTGTTTTTGGGTGCTTGGTTTTTCTAAGTTCCACAATCTTAGACTTCAACATGGCCTAGTTTTCTCCTTCTGACTTTATGGCTTGTGAGGTTTTGAGGTATCCACCAGTTCCAGGGGGCCCTCTGTCCATCCATCTCAGGCTGAGGCTTCCATCCAAGCAAAGGTGTGTCTTTGCTTGTGTCAGTCAGTACTAGAGAAGCAGATATAATACGACATACACATATATAAGAAATTACAAATTGGCTTACGATGGCTGCCCACAGTCAGCCATGGGAGCGCAAAAGGGCTGTCGGCACACTGAGGACCCAAAGGGTCCAGTCCAAGGCATGGATGTAGCTCTGTGCTGTCCCATCCAAGTCCTATGAGGAGGGTCTATGACCGAAGGCTGAATAGTCTGTGCTGGAAGCCAAGAGATGATGACCAAGGCGAAAGCCAAGATTGGAGTTCCTCCAAAGCGTAGAGAAGCAATCCTTCTTTTCTCGTTTCTCTTTTATAGGATCCTGGCTGATAATGTGCCCCAACATTATCCTAGGGAGTATTAAGGGCCAGTCAGTGAGGGTCTTCACACTGAGAATTATGGTGAGCCAATTTAATTGGGCTTTACTTACTCAAGTTGATTCAGTCAGTCAGCTGTCACATTGCTCCTGTTGGTAGCTGGGAAAAGCAATCAGACTTCTGATCTGTGCTGGCTGTACGCAGCAGGGCTAGGGCTGGCATAACCTTTTATAATTAATGGCAGCATTTTCATACCTATCTGCCTCTAAAAGCCACACAGGTAGCCCTGGCTTCTCACCATGGAGGGTGGGGTCCCATGTCCTTCCTGGCTTGTGCTTAAACTTTTCAGGCAGTGCATGTCTGGTCCTCACCTTCTCTGTAACTGTCTCCCACGACCGTCTCTCATCCAGTTATTGTGGGAGAGTTACACTGGGAACCCTGAAGTGAAGTTGTGTTTTTAGTTGTTCTGAGTCTCAATCCTAAATAATAAACTCTTCCCTTAAGTAGCACCTGATTAAACAGTCTTGCAATATTGTGGGCAGTGCACTGGATTCCTTCTTCAACTGTTGCCTGCTGGGGGGACAGAGTCACTGCAGAGTAAAACCCCACTTTGTTTTTGCAGTTTATAGCAGCCATGGGGTATTCTTGGGGCCACCACTTCTGGCCCAGTCCATGGTGTTTTTGGGAGCTTCCCACCCTAGGGCTTACTTTGCGTCTCTAGAGACAGTGTTCCTTTCCTAGGGGACAAGGCTGGCTTCCAGACTGCTGCAGTTTTTTCTCTGTACTGTGGTCCATTTTGCCAATTTCTCTGTAGCTTGTAATTTTCCTGTCAGTTCCTTCTCTATTCCTCAAGCTCTACTTCTTTTTTTCTCTTCATTAAATTGTTATTTCCTAGTTGTCTGGATTCTCTGGGTCTCAGAGAGATGGGTGATCCACCCAAAAATGGGGAGCTCAAAGCTAGTTTCTGCTGCTGGAAAGCTGGGTACTCAAAAGAGTGGTAGTTAAGTTAGTTTTGCTAGGGAAAGTTTATTTTGTTGAACTTAAGCACAACCTCTCCTCCTGCCACCATGGGCATTCTGTTTACGAATTCTTTGAGCAACAGGGAGTAGCTGGGGAAGGCAGCTGATGGAGAGCAATCGTCTTTCCCATCTGAACACTTGGAAAGCTCCCTGACAGGAGGAACTTCGTGGGGCACATTCCTTAGAACACAAATTGCTCATACTTTGAGGCCATTCAAAATATACGTGGAACTCTTTCTTAAATTTCTTTCTCTTTGGTCTTCAGATCTTTTTTCTTCTAGAATACTGATGATCAAGTTCTAGCATTAATGTTTTCCCATCATGCCCACTGGGGTTTTAGCAGAAAAATTGAAGGTAGTGGGTTAAACAAGAAAGAATGCTGTTACTTTCTCTCATGAAGTCTTGAGTGAGGTTACGCTGGGCAGTCACTGCCTTATTATATTTAGGGTGTGGCCCTCATCTCTTGGTCCAAGATAGCTTCTGGAGCTCTAGTTATCGCTGTTGCCTTCTCACTGGTAGAAGGGAGAGGCAGGAAATAGAATCTTTCAACCTTTGTCTGAGTGCTATTCACATCACACAATTCACAGCTCTACACCGAGCAATGCGTCTGGTTCAAAGTCATTACATGGATCAGTGGCATAGCTGTACTGCTGGTGTCTCATGGTTTGTTGAGGGGGACAGTTAATGATTAAAAGTTTTTTTTTTATATTTTGACCAATTTTGCATGCTTATATTGGTAATCTAAGCAACTTATGTGAGGACAACGATTTGCAGCATACCAACCACTGGTGAATTCCTACCATCCTGTCTGGTGAAACTATGTATTGTCTCTAATATTCTTTTAAATTATTATTTTCTTATTCCCTTTAATGATTTGATCAATTTTCTGTTCTTACATTGGGTAATCTGAGCAACTTTTTTGAAGATAACAATATGTAGTATAACAACCACTGTTAATGCCTATCATTTGGTGTGAAACCCCATATCATTTTTAATGTTCTTGCTTTGTGTTGTTTGTATTTTGCTATTGTTCTTTTTTTGGTACTATTTTCTTTAAAAGAAAAATTAAATAACTAAGAAGGAAGTGACAATGGCCATGGGGAGCGATGTTCATAGTTGGGCCCTATTTCCTCAGGGCAGAGAACACATTCCTTCCCACTGCTGTTCAAGTCCACTCACTGTAGCTTCTGGTGATGCTTAGGACTTTGAACACATCTATGAACAAGGCTTGTTTTTCTCCACAGTAAACTAGCTGTAATATACTCACCCCCTTTGAAGCCAAAGATATAAATGAGGAGAGCATATCAGTATAGAAGGAGTATGTGGTATTTATTGAAAGAGTTCAAGTTACCTCCTAAGACTTTCTCACGACCTTTGGACCATCTGGGCCTGACTGAACATACCTTTTCTACCTCATGCAGGATACTGCTGAGCATGGTTGACATTCTGTTAAGGTATCAGATAAATTTCAGTTCATGATGACCACCCCAGGTCACTTAGTCCCTTGGTGGTCTGTGATCAGTCACAGTCTTCACAGGATCCAGCAGCAAGCCAAATGATGTTTCTCACAAGGGAATTATTTGCTTGTTCTAAAACTCTGGGGTTGTTGAACAGGCTGAGTGAAAGGGCTTTAGGACTCACCCTAAACTACTAATATGAGCACCAAGAGAGACTCTATACGGCTTGCATATATGAAAAATGTATGAACCCATAGTGTCAAACTACACAAAAAGCAGCAGTCCTGGAACCTGAGAGACAACAACATACTCTACGCAGCAGACCCAATTCTTTCTGAGAACTAATAACTAAACTCGGTACACACCACGGACTACCACAGTGAGCACAGGTGGAGGAGACCTCACAGCACTTGTGCCCAACCTCGTAAGTGCACCCAATGCCCAGTGAGATTGAGAGGTGGAATGAGGTGAAGACATGCAACTAGGGTGTAGACGCGCCTCTCTAGCTGGGAGGGGATAGTCTCCAAAGTGTCATAGGAGGCATGCAGGGAGACACGGGGGAGGGGCCTCCCTTCGGGTTGCATGAGAGCCCTAAGGACCTAGACTGGGCCTCCGGCAGAGCAGTGTAGAGGTGGAGTGTGGGAGTCCGCGGGGACAATACCGCGGACTCAGACTGGCCCTGGGAGAGGGCCCTGAGAGCCGGGTATGCCCCCGGCCCCCAGTGGGGCAAGCCACTGGTGCTCTGTGCCCCCGGTCCCCGGCAGGGCGAGCCACCGGCGCTCTGTGCTCCTGGCCCCCGGCAGGGCATGCCCTCAGTTCTCTGCGTCCCCGGCCCGTGCACCCAGCCCCCGGCGGGGTGAGCCACTGGTGTTCCGTGGCCCCAGCCCCCAGCGGGGTGTGCCCCCAGTGCTCAGTACCCCGGCCCCCAGTGGGGCGTGCCTGGTACAGGACGGCTATGAAGACTCACCTGAGCCTACAGACGTGGACGTGCCATCAGAGCCTGGCGGTTCATTGTATAACTCCGCCTACCTGACCGGACACCCGACGGCAATGAGGGCATGCCAAAGGTGCTTCTCCAGCTTCTGCCATGGCAATTTGTGCACACCCACGTATTATACAGCAGCCAAGTCTCACCTAACCACGTATTATACAGCAGCCAAGTAATTAGAAGCAGCCAAGTCTCTTCCCAAAGTGAGAGCATGAGGGAGTAAATAAACCAAGAAGCACAGTTAATACCAGTGGGAAGACTACTGATAGGGTGGTAGAAAAGTGGAGATGAAGTGGAGGAAAATGGTTAACTGAACGAGCCATCATCTATGTAACTGAGTAACAAAAACAAAGATAACATTCTATAATATAGCATCCAGTGTTAACTCCCTACTATTTTCTCTGTAATTTGGTATTTCCTTTATTGCTTTTGTGTTAACAAATGCAAAGATAACACTGTGTAATACGACATCCAGTGATGATTCCCTACTGTCTCCACTGTAAATCAATATTTTCTTTATTGTTTTTGTTTTAACAAATGCGAAGATAACATTATGTTATATAGCATCCAATACCAATTCCCTACTATCTTCTCTATAATTTGGTATTTTCTGTATAGTTTTTGTGTTTTCTGGTTTCTTTTGTCTTAAAAATAAAAATTAAAAAAAAAACTCTGGGGTTGTCTGTTGTGATTCTTCTGATGAAGCTTGTCATTGCCTCTAAATACTGTTTCCATCTTCCACAGACACCTCATGGAGTCACAGAAGCATGGTGGCAAGGAGCTGACTATTCACACTTCAGATTGAACCTGTTGGAGAGCTTGATTTGACCTGGGAGCTCACTTACAATTGGCAATATTTTAGCTCTCCTAGGGCAGTATAGCAAACCCCAAAGTGGTACCCAGTGCCTTTAAAACTCAGGGAGCCTTAGAAAGGGAAATAGGTCTTTCTCAGATGTATGGAGGACAAGATGCTTAAACCTGTCTTTTTAGAGTAGAGACATACATGTATAGATGTATGTGCATTTGTATATATATTTCTATATGTGTGATTATACATATGAGTGTTTTTCTCATAGGATCTGTCATCCTCACCTGACCATATGTTTTATTTTATTTTTTCCCCCATGGAAAAACCATCTTGTTTATTTGATTAAACAAAAATAAAATAAGCTGCAAAGGAACAATTATAAAGTTGAAGGAGACACCAACTTTGTTTTGAGGCTGTAGTAGCTGATACAGCATCTCCTTGCTACCACCTCCAGCCTTTTCTGCGGGCCACAGCGATATATTCAGAAGCCTCTTAGCTAACAGAGGAGTTTTTGAACACTTTTCCATTGGTTTTTCACCTGCTCATTGCCTATCATACCTGTAGCCTGACTATAAACATTTAAGATTTAAAAGCAATAATCAAAAGGAGAAAAGCATAACCTGAACAGAAACCCACTTTGCCTAAAGGTTTGGAGGGAAATCTATTTCCCCATCCGTCCACTGCAATGATGGGATAAGACATGCATGACCAAGGCAGTGCCCGTTTAAATTGTGGCACGAGGTGGCTGGCACCCAGATAGGCTTGCAGTATGGCTTCTGCAACAAGGAAACAGTAATAGTTATTATTTCTTTTGTCTTTTTGAGACAGGGTTTCACTATGCAGCTCAGGCTGGCCTTGAGCTCAATTTGTACCCAGGCTGGTCTCAAACTTGCAATGATCGCCTTGCCTCAGCTTCCAAAGTGCTGGAATTACAAGTGTACACCACCACTCCCGGGCTCTAACTGTATGTTTTAAATGGCTGAATGCTATTTGGCATTTATGTACCCTCAGCATGTTTTAAAGTATTTGCTCAGTGTGATGACCTGTGCTCTGTTTAGGATTTAGTGTTTTATTTTTCAAATTGAGTAGGATTTTAGCAGTCTAGCTTTCAATTTTTATTTGAGAGACCAAAAATCCATTTAAAAAACCTCACCAAAATTTCATGTGAGCCAGATCATTTTTATTACAATGAATTATTATCTATGATGGTAGGAATAGAAGGAAGGTAAGGTGCTCATGTTGTCTAGGATATAAAAATGCAAAGATGTCCTCATTCCCAGGGTAAAGTTCCAAGTCCTTATCTGATAATGTGAGGAGGGAATGCCACCTTACATTGTGAGTCCATTGTCTCGTGATCACTTTATCCAGGTCCCGGTCCTACAGGATAGCATTCATGTATTTCTACTTCATCTCTGAGTGCAATGTCCTGGATCTTGAAGTCCAACATCTCTAACATCTTGGTTTACTCAAAATACTCCTTTGAAATCAAGGACATCAGTCCAAATGCACTGTTTTCTGAGTGACAGTGAATAAGAATCACGCTGCCCAAATACTCCTTGTAGGATACACTCAATCCATTGCTTGTTGGAAGTGTTAGTTGCTGAGTTGCTCTCTAGGAATTGTACCTGGCTGAAGAATGCCACGTTACCCCAAATTACGCCTTTCCCTGGGGTCAGCCCTCATTGTGCACCTATAAAGGTCTGCGTACATTGCCTCAAAGCTGGGCATTCCAGCTGTTGCAGTCAGGGTTTACAAGGGAAAAGATTTAATACAGGACACATAATGTATAGGATTATTTTATAATATTCACCCAAAGAGTCAAATGCAAAAAAGCATGGAAGATCTATCCATACACTAGAGATGCAAAGAATCCAGCTGAGGGCCTGAATCTCATGGCAATGTCCTGCATGAGTCCAGCTGGAGGCCTAGAGCTCACAATGTCTCATTCAAGGCTGTATCAAGGATCTGCACTGAGAAGGCCCAAAGGTCAGTGGTACAAACTAGAAAGTCTATACCAGTGGGATGAACGATCTGTGCCAACAGGCTGAGGGATCTGCTCTGGAGCCAGGAAGCAATACTCAGAGGACCAGAGCTCCCTGAAAGAGAACCACAGCCATCCTTAGCAATAGCGAGGACTTGAGCTCCTCCAATGATAACAGCTGAGTTCATATCAGGAAAACCAGTGTGACAGGCTTCTCTAGGAGAATCAACAGCACACCCTCTTCCCCCCAGTTCTCTTTTCATGCTGTTGGTGACAATCCTCAGAGGGCCTCACACACCCAGAACCATGCTGATTCAGTTTAGCTATGTGTTACAATTGACCATTAGTTAATCCACCACACTAGCTCTGGAGTTTTTGTGGGAGTTGGCTCTGGAGTACAACCCCTTCCTCTGCCCAGTTCTCCTACCTTCACTTTCTCACTGCTGTTGATCATGAGAATATTCACCATTCAACTTCCTGTATGAAAATCTTCGTTAAGATTGTGTTTCTATGTGTACTGTGTCTCGGATCATTGGCGTCAGGTATGCTATAAGAAAGCTGTATATACAATGAGATTTTGGAGCAGGTACCAGGCACCTCACTGGCATTGAGGACAGCATTGCTGGTAGCAGGTGGAACACTGATAGTTCCTGGCATACTACAGTGGTTCATTCTGTTCCACTTTTACTGCTTGTGTGTGGGAAGTATATCAATCACTTTTTCATTGCTGAGACAAAATACCTGATGTATGTAAAGGAGAGAAGGTTTATTCCGGCTCATGGTCTCAGAGGTTTCAGTCTGTAGTCAGCTGGCTCTAAGATTAGAAACGCCATGGCGGAAGGAGCTGGTGAAGTAAAGCTGCACAGCCCAGGCCAGCCAGGAAGCTGAGGAGGGCCCGAGGGAGACATACTGTCCCAGGTCACAGCCTTGGTTGCTTACCTGCGTCAGCCAGGCCCCACCACTGAGCAGCTCATCCTGCTATGAACTCTTCAATGGATTTACCCATTGAGGAGCTCAGAGCCTTCATTCTCCAACTGCCCTCCAAAACCCCATCTCTGAACACGTGAGACCAGTGGGACAGTTTAGATCTGAAGGGCAGCAGAAAAGAATGTAGAGATAGGGACCATGCAGCAGATGTATGAGAAGTTCAGTGAAATAGTTAATTGTAAGTACTGTGGAATTGAATGTCTATTCCTAAGGATAATTAGTGCCTAGGAGTAAGACAATGAAAAACCAGGGGATATTAATCACGAATTAAAGGCTAAGTGTGAAAAAGAGAGGCCTTTTTGACAGTATATGGAGACTCCTTCTGAAGCTGGAGGACAGAAAAAACTGAGGATCAGGCCTAGAGCATAGTTCTAAGAGTAACAACACTAACTTCAGAGGAAGTTGAATTTCCAGTGTTAGACAGTCTGTGACACCAACGTCAGGGCCCTCACTGGGAAAGAGTGGATGGACACATTTAGGTCAATGCATGAAGAGTTATCGAATCCCTACATCTCTCTGAACCCTTTAAGCTTGCAGAACTTCCTGTTAAAGGACTGTGCTCCACTCCTGCTGGAAGACAAGGAAGAAACCTCAGCCATGCAGTATGACATGAAACCCCTTCAGGATCTATGCCCATCTCTTATCGGGGTTACCAGACCAGTAATTAGGGAATCACAATAGGACTCAGCTATGGAGATGCTGGTTCTACTAAGGAAGGGTAGGGACTCAACTTAGGAGGAGCTGCAAGAACTACCAACATGGACTAGAAGGAGCTGGGAGAAAAAATGTATGGAACTGGATGAGGGTTCTTCATAGAGAGAAATTAGACTATAAAGGAAAGCTCACCAACATCAGAGCATTCTTCCAGGACACATGATTTGGGAATGACTCAAGGAAATGATGGTTTGGAAATCTGAAGAATGTGGAGGCTCACACAAAACAAAATAGAAAGCGGAGCAGAGGTTGAGCTAGAATGGACAAACAACCAAAGGTCAGAAGCCTCATAAGCTGACTTTGTTTGGAGGAAGGGCCCCGAGGACAGCACATTTGTCAGCATGCTAAAGAATGCTCAGGAGAGCAAGCACAGGACTGCCAGTTTCTCCTTGGAGGTCATCCTTGTAGGGCAGTCTGGTATTCGGAGATGCTGATCTAGAGCTGGGCTTTATGATAGCAAAGAGATGATAGGAATCTAAAAAATAAAAGACCAGAAGGTAATACTTAACCATAAGAAAAATGAAGCCACAAAATCAGAGTGGTGTGGGAGTGGGGTAGAATGGGTCTGACCTGTAAGAAGGTGACAAACTTGGTTAACAGAAGATGTATTTCTTTGGAACAAGATAGACTGGAAGGCAGTGAGGTTGCTGTTTATTTTGTGCAATCCAGAGAAATAAAGAATGGGAAGTAGAAAAACTGAATGCACTTAGCTACCCCTCAGTCACAGTCCCTTGGTTAGTTTCCAGATCTGAGCTTGTCTTAAGCTTATTTGAATTAAGAGAACATATTTCCAGCAGAAAGGGCCCAGCAACACCCTGGCAAGTGTTCAGGTAATGATTATCCTAGCCCTTCCCCAGAAAGACCTACGGCCATTTGCTCAGATAACCAATCACTGGGGAAAAGAGAATACTTAAACATTTTAAGGATGCTGGACGTAGCGTACAAGTTGATACTGGTATCTCAGAAGCGTTGCACCTGGTATCTCAGAAGCATTACTGGAAGCACTGCAAACTACTCATATAGGGGAGACAAATGGGAGGCCAGGTAATAAATAGAATCAGAGTGGGTCTTCTGGGTCCACAGACCCTAAGTGGTGATTTCCCTGGCCCTTAGATTGGTATATAGCAGAAACTTCACACTGACCTTTTGGCCTGAAGGCTAAGGAGCCATCATGGAAAAGCCCCAGACTTCCTTGCTGCTAGGGCACAGGGACCGCCCTTTGAAATATTTGGCAAACAGAAGGAAGACCATTGTCCCTATGGCAGTGACAACTGAAGGTTGGGTTTATAAGGCATGATTTTTCAAGGATCCACACTCATGTTCTACAGTTCAGTCACTGTCTTTGGAGTAAGAGACAGCTGTGACATTGGCAGTGAAGACAGAAGTTGTGGCAGCAGTTTTCTGACCTGGAAATTACAACCAAGGTCGTTGTGACCTTCTGGCCAAAAGCCTAGCTGAGCTCTTTTATTCTGTTCTACCGTCTCTAAGAACTTCTTTCAGTTGGAGTACATATGGTATAAGTGCTATAATCACTCTGTAACTTACATTTGGTTCCTTACAGTGGTGTTTATTTACAGTCATACAAATGTAATGCAGAATGGGAAATGTAATTAACTTAAATATTTTCTCCAGGGTTATTACAATACCATCCTTACAAATGTGGCTTCCTATGCCACCTGTTACAATTTGCTGAATGCCTGATGTAAAATGGGACCCAGTACATGAGCACTGAACAAAAAATGCTGGTGGGAGTAAAGAGGTGAAACCTTACACTAAATTAATGTCTACAATGAGCTTTAAGAAGAATAAGAGTTATCTAAAAAAGTTTGGGAAAAATGAGTTTAGTACATGCACACAAAGGAGCTTCCAATAGTTTTCAAAGAATCTAAATCTCTGCATTAATGCCTTTCTGTTGGAATACCTATGGTGCTTCTATTTTTTTTTATTTAAAAAAAATACAAGTACAAAAACATATTGACAAACAGACACCAATTAGCATAAAAACTAGTACAATCACAACTAATCTATAGACAAGGTGATATGATCTCAACAGTGGTTATTGCTTTATCCATTGATATCTTCGAAGTGTAAATATATAAGCCCATATCCAGACATGCAAATTTAGTCAGAC
>PVLD010029829.1:0-17575 GCA_004027595.1 Dinomys branickii
GGGAGGAGGGGAGGACAGGAGGTAAAAATTCATTAGGAAACTTGGCAGATGCCATTATGCAGACTGAGAAGCCCTGTGACACACCGGGAAGCTAAAGAACCAGGGATGTAGGTATGTGGCTCAGTACAAGTTCAAGGAATAAGCCAAAGTTATCATTCTAGGCTGAGTTCAAAAGCCACCAGACTTGGAGTTCTGATGACCCAGCTCAGGAGAGAAAGGAATTTCCAACTCCAAGAAAGAGAACTCATTTTTCGTCTGCCTTTCTGTTCTATCTATGGTCCCAGCTGACTGGATAATTTTCACCCACAAAAAGGCAGCTCTCACTGGTTCAAACCACTGACTCACATTCCAGAGTTCTACAGAAACACCCTCACAGGACCAGTGCTGTACCAACTGTCTGCAAGATAAGTATTCCTAGGGCAGGGATATAGCTGAGTGGCACAGTGCCTGCCTGGCAAACATAAGGTTCTGAGTTCAATTCCTGGTACCAAAAGAAAAACAGATAGGTGTTCCTTAATCTAATCAGACTGACACTTAAATTTAATCATCACCCAGGCTTTTTATGTTTCAACACTGTGAATTATTTGTTCAATTGTTTTGTTGTAGTCTAAATCCAAGATGAAAACCTTTTCTTTTTCTTTTAAAATGCAATTTTATATTACTATTGTCATTGTTATACCAGGTAGTTTTGCTCTTAAACCAGTTTATTTGTCATACTTTTAGATTGCTTTGTTTTCTTCCTATTGCTCTAGGATACTTTAAAATTTTGTTTTTACTTTTATTTCTTATAGTAGTTTTCTTAGTGATTATACTTGTAAATTGATATCAAATACTATAATACATGAAATTCTAGTCCTTGTTTCTTTTTCTTTCAGTTTCTGTCAGGAATGTATATAATTTTGCTAGATATAAAATATTAGATCTCCAGAAGCTTGACATTTCTCCTCTCCTTTCTTGTAAAGTCAGGTAATTACATGGAATATTTCTGTTTTCCATTAACCTGATCTTTTTTTTTTTTTTTTTTCTTTTTTTGCGGTACTGGGGATTGAACTCAAGACCCTGCGCTTGCTAGGCAGGCGCTTATTCCACTGAGCTATATCCCCAGCCCCTCTGTCTTCCATTGACAAGCTTTAACACTTACATTCAATTTGTCCTAATCCCACTGATGTTCGGGATAAGGCCCATATTTAAGTCAATTCTGTCTCCCTTGAAGGAGAGCATTTTTTAAAGCTGAGCTTCTCTTCTGAGACCTGCATGTGATTTTTCTCATGGAAGGCTGAATTAGATCAAGTCAGTTCTACATGTTGATGTTTGTTTCGTTATCTGAGAAGTATTCACAAACATCCTGTTTCCTCCATCCTTGCTTGTTTGAACTTTTATTTAAAAACAGCATCTTTTCGCAAACCCCTTGCTCTGGCAATGCAGGTAAGCTCTGGCAAGACCACACTTAAAATGAATCTGCTATTTGCAGTCTCTCTTTCTATAGGATTAGACTCCCATCTCACACACAGGGACTTCTGATCTATCTTTTAATAGTGTCTTATTGTTCCTTATGTAATCCTGTCTCACTGATTTTTTCCTATAATATCCTCTTTCCTCTCTCATTTTCTGGTGGCATAAGGAAGCATCAGTTTTCTTCTATTTTTTAGGGAGTTTCTTTCTAAAGTGCAACTTCATCTGCCTTTTATTATAAAACATCTATCTTTCATCTTTTTGTTTATGAAGTACAGTGCCAGGTCTTGCATGGGACACGTCCTGTTTATCACTCATCTCTCGACGTTAGCAGCTCTAACCTGGCCCGCTTTTCCATGAAGAACAATGAGGAAGGGCCACACATCTGACCTGTATTGACTGGTTTGCTATCTCTGAACTCTTTCTCACCATATCTGCTGTGTTCTCTCCTAGGAACATCATTCCTCAGCAGATTATCCAGCTAATATTATGTGACTTACCATAAAGTATCTTAACACAAGCATATTTTGTTTGATGATTAGTGTTTATCCTTGGCCAGCACTACATGCCCAATAAACATTTTTTCATTTTTCTCATGGTTGTCCACACCCTTACTCCTATTGTCCAAGTATTAAATAATCATGGCTGGCCCCAGGGCACAGTTGTTGACTTGAGAGAAATCTGTGCTCTGCTTAAGGCCCACACAGGTGGTTGTTCATTTTCATTTTCTTCCCTCCATTTAATTCAAACAACACTATATTGGATGCAGTTACAATCGACAGGTTGTGTTTTAGCCTTTTAGTTATTTACAAATTTCAGTGTAAATAAGATTTTTGCATTTCTAACCTTAAGATTTCTTTGCCCTTTGGGTTTCTGGCATGGGGAAGAAATAGAGATTAAAACAAATATGACTTTGTTACACCATGCTTTGCAGGAAATTTCCTTCTGTTTTTAAACTGTGTGACCACAGTATGTTTCAGAGAATTTATCTAACACATCAGTCACAAACTGTTGCTAAATTTGAATTAAAAAATAGTAATAAAGGTCAGGGGTCGAGCTCAGTGGTGGCACACTTACCCTGCATGTACATGGCTCAGGGTTCAGTGTCCAAGACTGCAAAAATTACAGTATAAATTACACCTACATAATGTATTTCTACTTCTCAGTGTAGAAATGTTCTAAATATTTTCACCACTTAAAAGATCAACTTTTCTGAAGATAAAATAATATTTAAGAAATAGGTGTGTAGTATAAAAAAGAGAACTTAAATCATGTGTAATTTCACTACTCAGTAAGCAATATGTTTCATTCACTCTAAGATGAGCACATGTTCACATCTTAACATCTCTAAAATAAGATTATACCTTATGGTTGTTGACATGTCATCCTTTAATTGAAGGCATATTATTTTATTTTTCAGTGGCATATTAAATTATAATGCCTTGTTGGTGTACCACCCATGCCAACTTAGATTTGATAAAACATAACAACAGGTGTAGTACTTTATTCCAGATACATGGATTGAACACCTCTAATTACAACATCCAAAATGTTCTAAAATCCAAAACTAGTTCTGATGCTAGTACTCAAAAAGTTTCAGATTTTAGAGTATTTCATATTTTAAACTTTCAGTAGGGATGTTCAACCAGTAAAATCTATACAAATATCTAAAAAGAGAAACCCAAGAACTAAACCATGTCTAGTCCCGAACATTTCTGATAAGTATTTTATTTTTATAAGTACTGAGCCGGTATTTTACACCAAAATTGGAGTCATATTTATGTGACTTTATGGCCAAGGTTAAATGTAATGTAGCATCAAGTAGTCTCACAATAACATGATCTTTTAAAACTATTGTTCAATTTTATAAATGGGTGATCTAAACACCTACCTAATGTAAATAAACATACTGCTCCAAAATCTGTAGGTCAGTTCATTTTTCTAAGTCTTGGTATTTATGTAAAAATTTAACTTACTATCCACACACGCTGCCTAGGGAAGCCATCATAACTCAATGAGGTGCTCACTGCAAAGTCAATATTCATTTAAGATGTGTTTTGCCTGCGCCTTTGTGAGTGGCGGCAGTATCATGAGGTCCTTCAAAGAGTAGCCCCTTACAGCTTTGCTCCAAAGGACAGAGGATGGGTTCCATTCTGTTGAATTTACCTACTTACATCACACTTGACACTTGCAAGGCACTGGAGATATACAACAGCTTTTATCCAGGCTTCTCTACAAACCACTTAAGTTTCAGGATCTTCAGCATCTTGCTCCGTTTGGCTGTTAATTTCCTTTGAATATCTATTGCTGCCCCCTAACCACAGGCCTAAGCTCCTGCATGCACGCTATACTGCTGTACGACTTGCCACCCTCCTCAGACATCTGCTTTTATCCTATTTCTGCAGTTCTCTTACAGCTCCTTCTCCATCTAGAATAATCTTTCTTCTTTCCAGAGCTCCAGACTTACACCTCTCTCATAACCCAATTACTTTACAGCTCAGAGAGAAGTTCTCTATCATTTACATTCTGTTCAGCCAAAAAAAAAAAAATCAGAAAACTAAGCAATTCAAAAAGGATATTGGGCAGCAGCACTTTCCTGTGTCCTCCCCTAACCTCACGGCCCTGACGTCATCGTTCCAGTCTCTGTACTCCCCAGAGCACTATCTGCAACATAGCTGTTCACGCTTACATCACAGTGTCTCTGTGCCTTACTGGCCCGAGATTGGGAGGCTCTTGGGTATAGAAATGTGGAAATGTTCTATTATTTACCTTTGTCTGCGTAGCATCTGGCACACACATATGATTGATAGGTGGTTTCTGAATTTAAATGACTTTTGTTACTCAACTCAAGACCACTAGCAGAGATACTTATCCCTGGAAGTAAATCGCACACTCATTTTATATATATATACACACACACACACACACACACACACCACACACACACATATATAATTTTATTTTATTTTTATTTTTATTTTGGTATGGAAAAGAACTTGTTGAGCTTTGTGAGGCTTTCCTTTCCCTTGGCACAGGAAGATCCCATTAAAGTTGCATAGCTTGGCTTCATAAGCAAATATGTAAGTTGATTTTAAGAGGTTTTCAGGTATTAAGTCTGAGAAAGTTAACAGGTCATCAGGATTTGCACACATGATCACATGCAAAATAAAAAACCGAAGAATAAGATATTAACATCCCCCAAACATAAACTGAAATTTCCCGTGATACATTTATTCCTGTCTATATTCATTTTGATCTCTTATTTCCTATTTTATACTGACTTTTTTTAAAACAAAGGTTACAAGTACATTTTTTTGAATTGTCTCCCAGATCCTCATCTCAGTCATTGGTTATATGCTGATCATCTACCGTAAAACATGCTTACACCAGTTTACTCCAGTAACCTCGTGAATGAAAAAAAGTTACAGAATTAAGAATAATGATGTTATTTTACCAATCCTCTTCTAATCTCAAGAAAACCACTTCCCTAATGTAGTAATTCTATCTAGGATTTTTTTTTCTATTTCTGAACAGGATCAGAAAGAAAAGTGAGATCATAGGAAATCTATAGTTTACTAGACATTGTGTGCTTTTCCCAGTTTGTCACTGGTATTAACTGAAAATCAAGAGTAAATTAATAGGCTAGCACTTCCAAATGTATGCTTTAATAAGCATAAAGTATATAAACAATTAGGGAAACTTGTGAAGTTGACCAAAATACACAAATTAGAAGATCTAGGTATCCATCTAAATTTTCTATATTTCTTTTTTTTGCAAAATATTTATTAAGGTTATTTAATATACAACTTTTCATATGTCATTTCAGAAGTCCTTCATGATAAAGATAATTCTTCTGTCTGATGACAAACAGCAGCCACAATCGTTACTCTGGACCTCCACACTGGATAAACTCCATTTCCTCTTGGGATACGAGTTACCTCCCCTACTTCTGAGGTAGCATTTTGATTGTTTCTGCAGTGTCTGGTGGACCTGGATGCATCAGCAGCTCCCTTTGAATGCTGTGAAATTACAGAAGAGTGAGATGGGATGCCTGCTGATCTCAAAGCTTCTGATACACTGGGTTTAGGGTTGTCTCTTCTGTCAGGGAACTTTATCAGTGGTGTGTGTGGCTTGACTGCCTGGACGACCCGGCTGGTAGACCCCATCTTGCTGCCCATCATGATCCCAGGAAGGGACTGCTTCCGAGGCCTAAATATATCATTTTAATCTCAACTTTCCAAAGTTTAAAAAAACAGCCTTTCCTTTGTGCTTCTCTGTACTGCAAGCCTCATCCTCAGGGGCAAAAATGTCAACCGCTCTAGCTGTTCCTTCCTGTGATTTGCTTCTGTGCGTCTAAGCTGTGAAGTGTGGTATCTCTGAACTCTCCTCGTGGTATTAAGTGGGAGATCTGTACATGCCGTCCCTTCTCCCACATTTTGCCTCCTTCCAAACTCCAGCATAGTTCCATTTAATTCCTCCTCAGGTTCTCTACTCTTTTGTCCTAATCTGGACTGATAATCTTGAGGTCTGATGCACAGCTCCCAGCCTAGGAATTCCCTTCACTATCATCTTGGCTGTTCCTTTTGGTCCTCTCCTGGGTTAGTTTCCAGGTTTCCCAGATCCAAGATATTCATGGTTTTGGTTTAAAATTTTTATCAAAAATATTTCCTTTACTTGGAAGTAACTCTTTTAAAACTTTGCTTGTCTTAAAAGATCTCTATTCCATTTTTATGTGTGACTGAAACTTTCCCTTAGAATAGAATTCTAAGTTGGAGGTGACTGTTTTGCAGAATTTGGAAGGTAATATGTACCTTATCCATGAAGTGCAGGTAAAGAACATGATTGCTTGGCCCTGGGTAGAAGACATAATCCAAGTAAAGCAAACAGCAAGAAAGGCAGCATTAGAGGAAAGTAGAAAGGAGAGAGTGCTGAGTTGAAAAAGTCAGATTTTCCAAATTATCACTGATTCATCCATGACAGAAGAGGGTAAAAACTGAGAAAACCTCTTAAGAACAAAGGATTTGGACCTAGAGACAGTTGTGCAGAGCCAAAAAAATTTCCTGGTAAAAAATATATATATATTTTTAGTCCCTTTCAATTTGATGCCAGCCCCTAGATGAGAAAGGGTCTCCAGGGGCTGCCAAATATCCTGACACATTGGTATTCTCCCACTCCAGTTGCCTTTTCCTAGAGGAGGTGAGTCCAGCTTGCATCTATTCTTATATGACCCTGAACATAACATGCAGTCATGCCAGGCAGCAAGACCATTTCTGGGTGACAATCTTTCAGTCTTGCAAATAAGACCAAGAGCAAAATGGTCCAAGTAGTCTTTCAAATTTTCCCATTGAAGAGGACACTTCAGTTCTACAAGAGTCAGCTGCTGTCTCTGAAACAGTTAGTTTAGAAATACTGGCAAGGCCAGTAATAATCTCTGTGGCTACTGAGAAATCTGGATCGCCACGGGCTGCATAGTTCCATGAAGATACAGAATTCCATCTGCATCTCCATAGCTACCATCAGGTCTGCCGTTACCCATGTGCTCCCTGATGTGCTGCTCTGAACTGCTGAAGAGCATCTTGTCCTTGAGATGAAACACAGTGTAGCTTAATCTTTCGTGATCATTATGATGGAGCTTCAACATAATTCCCTGGCTGGCTGTTATGCACCCTTTCCAAACCGTAAAGCAGCGCAGTATCTCCAATGCAGGAATACCAATTGATATTAACCATCTGAGGCCATCAGCCAAAGCTGGTAGATAAAGTGTGCATAGATCTCTTGCCTTTTCCAAAACAGATCTGCCATCTGTTTTTCTCTGAGAAAGGAAAACTCACAACCCATGCAAATCCTCCATTGAAAACATTCCCTTAAAATTGGTTTACTGAAAGAAATAATGTTTAATTGTTTGATCAATTTTACATGCCTACATCTGATAATCTGAGCAACTCTTTTGTAGATAACAACAAACATTGTTAATTTCCTATCATCTTTTTTTGAAATTATACAAAGAGAAAAGAACAAATTCTATATCTTTTTTTGTTGTTGTTGTTTCATTCTTGCCTTTGTTTTTGTTAGTTTTTATTCCTTTCTCTTTAAGATAAAAAAGAGAGTACACAGAAAAAAATGGTTAATTGATTTTTTTTATATATTAAGCTTGCTAAACAACCAATGGAGAAAGACAGCATCCTTTAATATCTCAAGTAAGGTAAAGGAAAATCTAAAGGAAGGCTGTAACAGAGGTATGATCAGCCTTCTGCTTGCTCTTCCTTTGCTAAATGTTGTAGGGTTTTCCTATAGGACTTCATTTGCAAAGTGTAGCTCACAAAGTCACAAGGGAACTTACTAGAAACTCAGAATCTCAGGCCCTAATCCTCCCCAATTAGAATCCTCTATTTAACAAGATACATAGCTAATGCATACAAACATTAAAATTTGTGAAGCACTCCCTATGAAGCCATTGTAATATATTAGAAGGCAGAGAATGTTAATATATCTGATTTTTGGTGAAACTCTTAGGTGAACATTTGGTAAAGATTCTGACTAGAAGGTTTCTCCACTAAAATCTTACACCAGTCCTCCCTCATCCACAGATTAGATTTCCATGGTTTGGGTCCAGTCAATAGTAGTCCAAAAATAGTAAATGGAACATTTTAGAAATAAATAATTTCTAAGTTGTAGATTGTACACTATGCTGAGTAGTGATGGAGTACTTCTCCATTCCATTCTGGACATAAATCAACCATTTGACCGATATATTCAAGCTTTATATATTAAATACCTGTTAATAACTTAGTAGCCTTCTCAGCTGTCAGGTTGATTGCCACAATATTTCACTGTGTGCAAAGAATTATTCTTTTGCTTAATAGTAGCACCAAAGTACAAGAGTAGTGATACTGGCAATTCAGCTATACCAGAGAGAAGTTATAGTGTTTTCTTTAACTTGAAAGATGAACATTCTCAATTTAACAAGGAAAGAAAACAATTATGTGCTGCTATATTAAAAAAAGATGAAGGGTGACAACCTTTTCATAATTTTTTGCAATATATTGTACTTGTTATCATCAGTTATTTATTAAACTCTTATTGTGACTTGTTTATAAATTAAACTTTATCATTGGTATGTGTAGGAAGAAAAACACAGTGCGTGCTGTGGTTTCTGGAATCTACCGTGGTCTTGGAATGAACCCTTTATAGATAAAGAAAGAACTTGAGGTTAATAGTATTTTATGGCAAGACACTTCAAACTACACAATTACACTTTCCTACTACCTTTAACATCCACTGATGACATTTGACTCAACAATTATTATTATATTAATGGTGACTGAGAATAATTTTAGTAGAAAATTTTGAGACCAATTTAAAAATACAGATATACCCCACACATAGCTATCACTAAATTTTACCATCAATTTATCTGTTTAAATTAATTAACCAATGTTGATAAATCATTGCTAATGAAAAGCCATGGATTATTCAGAATTTCTTTTACTTAATGTCATTTTCTATTCAAAATTGTAGAATATTATCTGTCTCTTTCCATCTACTGATTAAGAAAATGGTTCAGTAGCTCTCTAAAAACAAGCAAGGGCAGAATTGTGAAGACATTTTAATGTACTGCCACTGTTTCTGAAGAAGCCCAATTACATAGCAGCCGATTCACACTTTAGTTGTTTTTGTTTTGGTTGTGTTTCTACTGTGTGAGATAGCCCAATGTACATAATGGTTAATACCATTCCAAACTTTTAGTGGCTTGAGACAACATACCTTTACCTTACAGTCCATTTGGTTTGTAAGTTCTTTGGCTAACTTTTATTCAAGGGACTTAGGGACTTAGATGCCTTCTTGTGGATCCACTTTACTTTGGTTTTTAGAGCCTTTTTTCAGTGACTAAATGGGGGAAAATTTGATTGCTGCACATGACAAGATTTCATAGGCCAGACATAGAAGTAGTACATTCCATTGGCAAAACCCAGTCATGTCATTCCCAAGTGTAAGGAGGCCTGGAAATGACTACAACCAAGCACCCGAAGGAGAGGGACAGATCAGTAGTTAGCCTGTCTTCCCCGTGGCCAGTGTTACTGTTGTTGCTGTAAAAAATAGAAACAAAGACATAATATGAGGTAAAACAAATAGTAAACCACAGAGAAAAGAATCGCAGTAGCTTCCATGTTACTAAGGGTCATTTTTTTATTTAACTTTTTTCCTAAACTCTAACGTGAAATACTACCTTTTGGAATGACTGGTTTCTTTACCTCTTTCTAGCAGTTAAAACTTGGGACTAAGTTATTCAACAGAAGTCTCTTCATACACCAATATTTTTTAGACTTAGGTTAAGTTGGTTAAGCAGCAAAGCAAGAAGTTGATTAAAAACAAACCTTAGCATCAAGCATTGGTCTACGTGGGAGCATGGATGTCTATATTTATCTAATGCTACAGGTGATTTTGGTCCAAAACTAGTTTGGAGAACCACTACCACAGATGTAGCAGTAAATGTGAACCTTAGCTTAGCAATAACTATATATTCTCCATAGCTCTTCAAGTTAAATTTGCAATTTAAATAACTAAAACATTAGCTTATAAGGACTCCGTGTAAGATATCCAAAATTATCTATGAGAATAGTTTTCATGAGATAAACGATAGACATTGAATTTAAAGGAGCTCTTTTTGGCCAAACTGGTCTGTACAGGATTTATGGAACAAAATTGTTTGATCTGGACCCTAGTTATACGGGTAGATGCTGTTAAGACAGGGGTGACCAGTAAAGCAGCAAAACCCAAGTCATGGTTGGAAACACAGAGCTAAGGAATAATCAAGGCCTCTGAGGCTGGAGCAGAAACAATGAAGGAAAATTCCAAGCAGCCTAACTAAATGCTAAACTGTGCACTGTGAGCTCAAAGTACTATGGAAATTCCAAGAGGAGAGTCATTGGGTTAGAACAGCCAAGAAGACTTCATGAAGAAAGCAGAACTTGAGCTGAGTCATGAAAGACAAGTAAACTTCTATTAACCAGAGGAAAAGGGAAAAATTATTTTTATTTTTATTTTCCTAAAATCCAGCTGAAAAACGAAACAGCACATGACTGAAACATTCTATATTTCACGTAGATGCACTAAGGATGTATACAATGTAAGACTAGTAGTTGTCAGTGTAATTGGTGATTGTTTGTTGAAAGTCTATTTTCCCCATAGAACTTGAGTCTGCTTTAAGGAAATAAATTAATTTCCTGAGCTACAATACCATACTTTTTAAAAAACTGAAACCAAGGAAAGCTACAAATAAAATAAGTAATAAAGAAATGTGAAAGAATTGCACACAAAGTTATAGGAAGCCTGTAAGCACAGGTGTATAACATAACATGTTAGATAATACTTTTCCTCAAAATGGTGTGGGCAGTAAACAAAAAGCAGAAACAGGATGGGTGATGCAGCTCTGGATATGCATGAAAAGAAATTCGACTAACTTTTATGGAAAAAAAATTAGCCCTGCACCCGACAATTAAAGAAATATACCTACTATATTTCAAACGTTGGAGTTGTACATGTTCTCTTTCTTGCACCCTTGGAAGATTAGCAGACCAGAGAGTTGCCAATGGCAATGGATAGAACCATTACATCTTCCCTGTTGAACTCCATGACACATCAGTTGCTCACCCACAGAGAGCCAAAGCAAACTTGATTTTCAATATTTTCCCTGCTGCAAGCTCTAAAACCCTGGAAGAATCCAGATCATCAGAAAGGAATGTTTCTGAAGTGTCTCTACACAGTTGCTTCAGCTGCTTTGATTTAATTAACAACCAGTCGATTCAATCAATTAACAATAAGATTCTATGAAAAACATTCCATCAAAATTTAGTAATATGAAATAAAATAACTTGTTAATGTCCTAGATTTTTATGTTCTGATTGCTATGTAGGCCATCCCCGTTCTAGGGCAATTCTGAGTGTTCCTGTGGAGTGACTAATTATCTGATGATAATAACTTACATTTGTACAAGGCTCTCAGAACTTTTTCACCAATGTCACTACACTGAGATTGCACCTCCCTCTTTGAAACAGGAGGTTCAATTTTTTACCAATGTCTAAAATTATTTATTAATAGAAGAAGAGAAAGTATTGTGCTATGCAAAGAATTTTGTAGCTTTGTGATTATTTTAAACATGGGTTTATTGTCCAAATCCTGCATTTATTAGTTGTGTCTTCATATCATCTGTGGAGTGCCAAATTCTTGAAACTATCTCCTCAACATTGGTCCTCTATGTTTGATTATTCTAGAATTAGTTTTACTTTAATTATCACTTGATATTTATTTGATTAATAGATCAGGATCTAAGCTTAGAGTTTCTGTCTGAACCAACTACACCGGCTTCAGTATCTTTTCTTTTTCCAGTTCGGTGGTGGAACAAAGAGCCTTTGCACTGAGCTTTATTACTTTAGCCTCTTTTCTATGTTTTTGTTTTGAGGTAGGGTCTTGCTAAGCTGCCCAGGCCAGGAATAAACTTGTTATCCTCCTACACTGTCCTCCCAGCCACCATGCCCAGCTGACCTCCACACTTTTAGTTGTTGTGGATGAGAGACAGTCTCACTCCAACAATACAGTATTCAACTCTTAGCCTGGTGCTTTGGCTGGATCAATCAAAGTGATCCCCAAAGTATCCAGAGTCAACATCAGTAGCTCCCATATCAGTGAAGACTAGCAGAAGGACTCATAACAAATGACAGGCACAAAGGAAGCCAGGGACAGCAGGAAGGACTAAGGTATATATGTAAGCGAGACACTGTTACAAACCAGCAATGACACAAGTCCCTTACTGTAGGGGTGGTGGATGAATAAGTTTCAACTGAGAGTCTATAACTAATATCTCATAAACACATGTAAATGCAAACTCCTCTCCTCTTCTGTTTATTTTCTCAAGTAAAGAGATAATTTTCCACCAGAGGGAAGCATACTTTTTAAATCATGCTATGAGTTACCATACCAAAGTAGAACCTTATCAAATTTAGTCCTTCATTCCAATATTGCAGTACAACTTTCTCACCAAATTCATTGACAATATCAGATAAAGACCATCTTTAATTAAAGTGCTATCAATGAGTAAATAAACTGAGTGACACTGGATGGTAGAAGATACAATTAAAACAAAGTTACATGGGTGTCCTATTTATCTGTCATATGGGCTCATTTACAAGTTTCCTACAAGAAGCAATTAAATGGCTCTTTAATAGAAGGAAGGGTTAATAATATACCACCAGATGGCATTGTGGGTAATGACCCAGGCTGTAATAATTATAGTAATGGCTTGTCTTACCTATTTGTATGTACTCAGATGAAAGCTGAACTTGCATACGTGCATGTTCATGTGCACACACACACACACACACACACACACACACCAATACACACACATGCAGTCTTCTGGTAGACTAGGCTGCCTAAAAAGGCTTTAGCAAAAGAATGTAAACTGTATATAAAGAAGTAAAATAAGTCCATGATAATGACAATGACAATGGACATAAAAATAACAGGATAATATGGTAATGAAATACAAATGAAAACTACTTGGTCCATCCATTCTAACCTGCCTTGGCTTTCCATCAAGAAGTTATGGCATCTTTGTATATCTCTATCCTATAGAGAGTGGCTTTTCATCATTTCTAGCAAGTTTCAAAGAGCTCCTCAATTATGTACTTGCAGAAATGCTGAAGACAAATGACCTATTTCTTCAAAGATCAATTTAGCAGCTATACACATCATGGACAACTCACAGAAGCAGTAAGGTCTAGTGCAAGGCATCTCTTTTACTGATCAGTTTCTCTTGGGCTCTGCTGTCCCATGTCCTGGATAGATTCGCCTTAAGTTGCAGGAGTAAAAGTACACTTGGGAACTTTCCTTGAAAAAAATGACCAGGCCATATGCAGTGGCATCCTACATCATTTCATTTCAACTTTTACTAGGATGTGAGGGTGAGAAGACTGATAGAACCCAGGGGTCAAGGAGCAGGAAGTAAGGAGACAGGAAAGAGAACCAGCAGAGACTGACTCTTGCCTTCTTACACTATGAGAATAAGAAGTCTCCAGAACTGGTTGTCTCATTCTTTGGGCAGAGTACCACAGCTTCAGGCATTCCATCTGTGGAAATATTAGCACATTACTTCAAGGAACTAGAACTAGCCTCTGACCTCTCCTGCTGGTCTCCCAGACAGTGCTACTTCCCTCTGGCTGTGAGCTCATTCTGGGCAACATTTCTATGGAATGGAGACAGGGTCCACTGGGGCTAATATGTGAGGAAATTTCAGGGCCTTCTTTCCTAAGAGAGCTGGGAAAGACATTATTGGGTGTTGAGAAGAGCAGCCTTTAGGCTATTTAAATAAAATAATAAAAAGAAAGCAAAATGAGAATTTTCCCAGGAAAACTTGACTTGGACATACTTTCTATGGGTGGAGTAGCAGACTCCAGCACTGACCTCGCTGGCCAGCTTTGGATAAAATAGGAAACACGTAGAACTTCTCATCTGGGTTCTTAGCACTGCCAATCTCTACACTCTTCTGGTCTCCTCTTTGTACCAAGGTGAGGTTTGCCCTCCCTGGGGGTACCCTATCCCATTCCCATTCTCACTGGCCAAAATTATCAAGCTGGGTATCTAATCCATCCAATCCAGTAGCCAATAGCCACATGTGTCGCTTGAGGTTTTGAAACATTACTAGCCTGCATCGAGCTATAAATGCAAACTGTACAATATATTTCAAGCTGTACTGCAAAATATGTAACATAATGCTCTAAAATTTAGTTACATGTTGAAATGAAAGCATTTTGGATACATTAGGTTAAATGTAAGATATCATTGAATTCCCATTGTTTCTCTTTACTTTTTAAAAATGTGGTCACTACAAATTTTAAAATTACATTTGTGGTTTGCATTTGTGGCTCACATTATATTTCTATTGGACCACACAGTTCTCTATCCTTAGGACTCTTATTTGTAATATATCAATTTTTCCTTGACAATGGGAGCAAACTTTCTCACATAACAGATTTGATTTTAACAGGAGTTAGTAGAAAAAGATATGGAGGAAGAGGTCATCCCTTCAATCTAAAATATGCTTCCTCCTCCTTCCTCCTGACAAACTCTTGTTCACCCATCAAGATCCAGATCAATGTCTTCTTCTCTAGAAAGCTTTCAGGAGGAAATCCTTTTTCCTTTTGTACTACTACCTCAGTAATTCTATTTAAATCTTTACTAGTGCCCTCTAAAACATATTGTAATGTGCCTGATGGGTGCATGCCTCCTCTTGTACACTGTGAATTATTTCAAAATAAGAAGTTGTTAAATTTTAATAAAGTAATACTGCAATGGTTATATCAAATACCTTATTTAATGTATTCATTGATAAATTCGTCCATCCATCCTGACGTATAGTTTTCTGTGCCATTTAATTATCTGAAATAGTCTGCCCACGTCTTTTATTCTTCAAATGTAATGATGGATCATGAAGTGATATTTCTACTCTCAAATTGTCAACTCAGCTATTGCCAATAGTTTCACCTGGAGACTACAACCTCAGTGATAACTGAATTCAAGATTTTTTTTTTTTTTTTTTTGCGGTACTGGGGATCGAACTCAGGACCCTGCGCTTGCTAGGCAAGCGCTTATTCCACTGAGCTATATCCCCAGCCCCCTGAATTCAAGATTTTTAACTATGTCTTTGACTCTGTGCCTGCACAAGGGTCCTAGGTCTGTCTATTGGGTACATGTCACATGTGATCCTATTTAGGTCAGCTTTGTCTCCCATCACTGCACTGTTCTTGCTCTATTTCTTTCAAATGCTGCTCTCCAGGGTCTGTTGTAAACTGCCTCTTTGCTGACCCCTGTGAATATGCTCCTGCCCCCAAAGAAAATGCTTATTACACTAATTGTGTGTTGACTCCCCCAAAGCCAGTAGAATATGGGATTCATTAGGAAAATCAATACTTAATGATTTAGCAAAGACTATATCTTGTCCTACTCCCTGACCACTAGACTACCTGAATATTGAGAAAACCAGCTTCTGGTACATTTAAACCACACTGTCCTTTAAATACTGCTGATTTCTGTCAAGTGGAGGATATCCTGTGTATAGTAAAAGAAGTCTGATCTTGCTTAGCTGTTTGCACATATTTCCCTTCTATGTACATGCCTCTGGGATACCCAGAAATGATCCTGGTTCCCATTGCCTCTGTCCCTTTTTCTAAGCACTGCTGTGCAAGCAAGTCTTGTCACCTGGCCTTGAACAAGTAGGTTCCATCCTTGTAAGGCGTAACCTCAAATGAGGAGGCATCCTCAGAGCGCTAATGAAGTGGATGTAGTCAAAATACTGCTTTCAATTATCATTGAGGTAATAAAAATATAAACAGACTGCCTCACAATCATTAACTTGATGAAAACAAACCAAAAGTCATTTTGAAAAAGTCATGCTTTCTTTGGTCTTAACAAGATATTCACTAGGATTCTTAAATGACACAAGAAATATGGGCACAATCTTCATCTGTTAAATATGAAGAATTGTAGAACCTTAGTTCTTACCCTCCTTGCTTTACCCCTATTTTTCAGACCCACTGAAATAGTTTAAAGATAAAAATTTAGTCTGTCTGGAATTTCCCCAGACCTCCTGCTTTGCCTGAAATCATCTACCTTTTCTCTGCTTGGACATTACTTCGATTTGGGAAATCTCTGATTTGGCACAGTGTAAAACCAAGTTCAGTATCACGTTCCCAGCAGAGTACCCAAACCAGGTGGGTATTCAAAAGCTTTGCTGAGTGAGTAATGAATGGTAGCAAACAAAACAAAACAAAATAACAAAAATTCACTTACAAATTATCTTTGCTTGAAGATGACGTGATTTCACAGAAAGCAAGCCTAAAGGCTACACGAAAAACTAACAGAACTGATATATGAATAAAATAGCTGAAGGGTCCAAAGTCAAAATACAAAAATCAGGGCTGAGGATGTAGCTCAGTGGCACAGTGCCTGCTGGCAAGTGTGAGGCCCTGAGTTCAATTCCAGACACCAAGAAAAATATACAAACATCTATAGCATTTTATATACCAATGGCAAACTTATTGAAGAAAAAAATGAAGAAATCAATTTCATTTACAATAGCTAGAAAAGATAGTAAAACATTTAAGAATAAATTTAATCAAGAAAATGAGTATGATATAATTGTAAACTACTAATGCATAAATTTGAAAAAGATACAAAAATGGGAAGATATCCCATATTTATGGATTACAATAATTGTAATACCATTAAAATGTACATACTACTCAGTGATATATGTAGACTCAGTATCATATCTGTCAAAAAACTAAAGATGGTCAAGGATATAGCTCAGTAACATAAACACCTGCCTGGAGAGCACAAGATCCTGAGTTCAATTCCTGGTACCAAAAAGCGAACAAAAAATACTAAAGATTTTCTTTGCAGAAATGGAAAAACCCTAAAATCCATAAGGAAGCACAAAAGACTTCTAGTAGACAAAGCGATCCTGAACAGAAAAAACAAACATAATAAGCACCTTAATACCCAACCTAAAAACATACAATAAGGTATATAGTAACCAAATAATTAGAAAGCGGCCATGTGTGGTGGCACATGCCTGTAATTCCAGCACTTTGGAAGCTGAGGCAGGAAGATCCCCATAAGTTACTTAGCATGTTCAAGGCCAGCCTGAACTACATAGCAAGACCTTGTGTCAAAAAAAGAATAACACTTGGTACTGGCATAAAAACCAACAAATAGATCAATGGAAAATAGAAAGTACAGAAATGAGTTCAGGAGTCTACAGCCAACTGATCTACAAAGGTACCAAAATTTGCATTAGAGAAACAATAGTCTCTTCCTTGAAAGATATTGGGAAAACTGGGTACTCATATCCAAAAATAATGACGTTAGATCCCTATCACCATCTGCAAAAACCAATTTAAAATTAATTTAAAAAACTAAATTTAAAACCTAAAACTATGATCCTACTAGAAGAAAATAAGGGAAATACTTCATATCAGTGGAAGACAATGAATTTTTGGTTGAAATCTCAAAAGTTCAGGCAACAAAAACAATAATAGACAAATAGAATTGTTTTTTTTTTTTTTTT
>PVLD010029830.1:0-17573 GCA_004027595.1 Dinomys branickii
AGATGGTACAACTGGGGCTATGGAACCACTCCCCTCCACTCACCGGAACTTGGGCAATGCCCCAGGGCTGACCCTCTGACATTTGTCCTAAGGCCTACTAAAAGGCAGGCAGAGATAACAAAAACAAAGACTGCTGGAAAATTCCAAAGTCCCAAACCAGGATGCATGTTTGCCAGATTCTCCATATGATCTATAATAATCTCTCTTCACTTAGAGCTTATTAAAAGTTCATGATATAGACTGCATATCATGCATCCAATTATAACGCAGTGAATTGTGGGAAAGGCCAAGTGCAATAGATTCAGCCCACAGGACTCAGTACCCTGTCAATCGTGTTGCTAATTATGTGCTGGAAGACCCAGTGGGAGGTGCCTTAGACCAGGTGTAACATTTTAAGTTCAACCCCATCACATTCAGTGCTCTTGCTGGTTTCTTTTCTGTCAGCCAGAGCCTACTTCATTCTGAGTGTACCATCACCTAATTAAACTTCATTGAACTTTGCTGCTTGTTCCTTACTATCACATGTGGCATCCAATTCTTGATGCATATAACCTTGTTTCACATGCTTGTTTGCTTATAGACACCCTGTTTATTGTATGTCGTCGATTCATTTCCGTGGGCCTTATGGGCCATAGCACTCCAACTGAGGTCTGAGCAGTAATTCTCTTACAAATCTGTTTTCTCCATGGGGCACAGGGGAGCAATTTTGTGAGTGGGGCCCCTAGACAGTTCTTCAGTACTTTGCTTGTGGCCATGTTTGTTGCAAAATTGCCAGCACAAAACACAAAAATGCGAAATACGTGACACAGAATATACTGAGAAAAGAATACTTGCTTACAGCTTAAAGAGAAAAAGCTTTCCCTTTTTTGAGCTCAGCTGGGAATACACCTGGCCTTTGAGTGACTGTCATTTTCTCCCCAGTCTCAACATATCCCTGAAAATGAACCTGTATTGATGTTAGATTACAGATACATTTTAGTAAAGAGGCAAGTCAGCCATGAGGGAACCTGGGTCTGTGTATATAAGGACAGATTTATCTCACTATATTTGTCCACTCTTGATGGACATATGGATTCTTTCCAGTTCAGACATTTTACATGCAGTGCTGCTACCAACAGTATGACCCATGTTCCCTGGAACCTAGATGCTATAGTTTTCTGTCTTTTTGAGACAGGGTCTCGCTATGCAGTCAGGCTGGCCTTGAGCTCACTTTGTAGCCCAGGCTGGTCTCAAATTTGTAACAATCCTCCTGCCTCAGCCTCCCGAGTGCTGGAATTACAGGCGTGCGCCATCACCCCTAGTCAGATGTTAGTTTTCCAGGGAAGAGCTTTCCAACTTTTGAACCCTTAGCCTCAGGGCAGTGATACAGCCTCTGCTGCATTTGTTGCCCTCTAGCATACCCTGGTTTTTGGAATCTGGCCCTGAGCATGCAAGCATTATTTTCTGGGTGGACCGTAGAATAAAATGAATTGTCCGGGAAACTGTGTCTATACTTGGAGTAGAATTATTGACACAGAGTCCAGGTCTAACACTATCAGATTGTGGCAGCTTTTCTTACAAGTGGTTGACCTAATTCACCCCTCAACGGTGAATTGCTTCACTGTTCCAGTTGGTCTGTGTTCTCATCGAGGTTTGTTGTCAAACTATAAAGCTCTTCCTCATTTGATGGTTATAAAACATACCTTCTTGCTTTTAAGGTGAAATTCCTTGATTAGTAACGAGATGGAGCATCTTTTCATATGTGCTGGTCTTTGGGGTTTTCTTCTCAACTAAATGTCTTTTTTATTGTCTCTTTTCCATTTCCTCTCTTTTTTGTGTACATATTTATTTGTGAGAGTTCTCCCTGTACTCTACATTTTTTTGGTACTGAGGACTGAACCCAAGGGTATTCTACCCCTGAGCTACAGGGTCTTTCTAAATTGCCTAGGTAGGACTTGAACTTGTGATCCTTGTCTTAGTTACTTTTCTCCCATTGCTGAGACAAAGTACTCAACACACAAGGTTAAATGGGGGAAAGGTTTATTTAGCTCACAGTTTGTGGAGGTTTCAGTCCTTAACTGGCTGACGGCAAGACAGGGTGGTCCATGGCAGAGGGGTGGCAGAAGATAGCAAAAGCAACAAGAGGTGGAGATAAGCCTCTTTCTGTCCCTTATATTGTATCCAGTCTACTGGGATTAGGGTGGTGCCACCCTTAATTCTAGCACCCTTAATCCCAGCATTGCACTACAAATCAATCACATCCTCTAGATTCAGCCACCTCCAAACACCCCATGACTGCATGAGGCTTTTGGGGGACATCTAGACATAAACCGTACAATCCTCTTGAGTTAACCTCCAAAACTGCTGGGATTATAGGCATGTGCCACAAGGCCTGGCTTCTAGAGTTTAATTCTATGATAAATTTATGGTTTTTTGTTTTGTTTTGTTTTTTGTTTTTTTTATCTTTTTGACACAGGGTCTTGCTATGGAGTTCAGGCTGGCCTTGAGCTCACTTTGTAGCCCAGGCTGGTCATAGGCTTGCAGTGATCCTCCTGCCTCAGCCTCCTGAGTGCTGGGATTACAGGGGTGCGCCACCACACCTGGCTTGATGAATCCATGTGATACAATTTTCTTCTGATTTGCATCTGACCTTTATTCCCTTTCTTGTGTCTGTTAATGAAAAAGACTCTTATTTTTGCGAACATTTTATTTTCTTATTTTTATTGGCATATGTTTGTGGTATATAATGATTACATTCACTTTAGGGAATTAGTATGTATAAATATTATGTCTTAATCATTTTTTATCTGCTTTCCCCATCCCCCCACTACCACCCTGTCTCCCCATACCCTGATGTCTTTCCCCATCTCCAAAAATGTCTACCTCCCTGTTTCCTATCATCTCTTCTTTATTTTAGTCTTTAAATTATTTCTATTTTGGGTTTCTCATAGAAGAGAAACCATGTGATATTTAACCTTCTGTTTCACAGCATTTTAATATGAAAAGTTTCAAACATACAGGAAAACCTTAAAAAATCTTGCAGTGAATACCCACATACTCTGTTCCACTGTTAACATTTTATCATACTTACTTCTCATGTGTCCATCCCTTCTTCACCCATAAGTTATCTTGGATGCATTGCAAGGTGAATAGCAGTGGGCTTCAATTGAATGTGCTAGAGTTTAAAAATATTTTTTGTTAGTGATCTGGGTTTTTAAAAATGTCTTGTTTATGAAATTCTTCCTTATTCTAAGACCGTGAAAATATTCTTCCATAACCTCTTTTTCAAATTTAGGTTTTAGATCCACTAGGAATTAAATCTCATGATGAAAAGCAGGAATTCATTTCATTTTATTCTCCAACCTGATACCCAGTTGTCCCTACCTTTGATGCTAAAAAAGCCATCCTCTGTTACCTGCTTCTTTGATCACTTCTCTGTTATAAACTGTCTATTTAGGTGAGAGTGGTTAGGAAGTCTCAATCTTTTTCCATTAGTCAATTTGGGGAGTCCTGACATTTTCATAATATTGACTCTTCCAATCTTTGAATACAGAATACCCCTCCTTTCATCTAGGTTATTTCAAGAAGGTCTTATTATCTTTCCCACAGAGATAATGCCCAACCTTCATCAAGTTTACTCTGACGAAAGTTGCTCAGCATATGTATTATCATAAATTAGATTTTATAATTCCTCTTTTATGTACCCTCTTTTATGCTATTTAGGAATCTACAATTCCTGTATGTTGACTCCGTGAAGTAACTTTTCTATATCCTTTCACCATTTTTTTAATTGTGGTGGGATGGTACTGGGGTTCGAATTCAAGGCATTCACATTTAGCTACACCTCACACCTGTTGTTAAAATTTTCTTTAAATTTTTTTTGTGAAGGGTCTTGCTAGCCCAAGTTGGACTCAAAAATTTTTGATTCTCCTGACTCAGCCTCCCAGAGTGCTGGGATTACAGGTTCACCATCATTCCCAGCTTTTCATTAATTCTTATAATTTATCAATTTGTTTTTCTTTGGACAGAATCAGACTACCCACAAGTAAGGAAAGATTGTATTCCTTTATTTTCAAACTTTTTACTTTCCATGTATTTTTCTTGCCTTATGAGACTTTCTGGATGTTCCTGTACAAATGTCAAATATGCTGGGCTGGGGATTTAGCTCAGCGGCACAGTGCCTGCCTGGTAAGCATGAGGTCATGAGTTCAATTCCAGGTACAAAAAAAAAAAAAAGAATATGTGATAAGAGCAGACATTCTTGGTTTTATTCTTGATCTTACATTAAATCTCCTCAATGTTTCTCCATTAACATGGTGTTTCCTATAAATTCTTTGTTATCAGTTTAAAATAATTCCTTTATTTGTATTTCCTTTATTGCTTTTGTGTTATTCTGGTTTATATGTTTCCATTCTTTTGTCTTTAAAATAAAATAAAAAAATAAAATAATTCCTTTCTATTACTGATTTCTTAAAACTGAAAAA
Source organism: Dinomys branickii (assembly GCA_004027595.1). Classification (NCBI taxonomy): domain Eukaryota; kingdom Metazoa; phylum Chordata; class Mammalia; order Rodentia; family Dinomyidae; genus Dinomys; species Dinomys branickii. The sequence continues at coordinate 4,464 of PVLD010029830.1, forward strand.
AAATCACAAATATTTCCTCATACTTTTAGTGCAGAGAGTCTGCAATGATATTCTTTTCCTCCTGATGCTGGTATTTCTTACCATTTTCCTTTTATATTTATTATCTATCTGGAGATTAACAATTTTAGCATCCTTTTCAAATAGGAAGTAATTACTGATTATGTATTGTTTTATGGTCCTTTCGTTATATCTTTTATTTATTTATTTATTGGTCTTTTTGAGACAGGGTCTCACTATGTGGTTCAGGCTTGTCCTGAACTCTGTAGCCCAGGCTGGCTTCAGACTCGCAATGATCCTCTTGCCTCAGCCTCCCGAGTGCTGGGATTACAGGCATGCACCACCACATCCGGTTTACATCTTTTATTATTTGCTATCTTCTGTTTGCACTGGGTTAGCTTCCTCTCTTTTTTCTATTTTTTCAAGGTACAAATGTTGATCATTGATGTTTTTTATTTGAAACAATGCTATCAATTCCCCTCTAATTCTGCTTGAGCAGCATCGCACAAATTTTGGTAGGTTGTATTTTCATTTTCATTCATTAAAACACATTTCCTCTGTGTTTATTCATTGTTTATTGAGATATTTTGTTTTGTTTTTTGAGACAGGGTCTAGCGATGTAATTCAGGATGGCCTTGAACTCCCCATATAGCCAGGTTGGCCTCGAACTCGCAGTGATCCTCCTGCCTGAGCTTCCTGTGTGCTGAGATTACAGGCATGCTGCCACACCCTGCTCCACCCATTGTTCATTGAGAAGTATGCTCTTTTTGCTGTTTTACTTATAAATATTTGAGGATTTCCCAGATATTATTCTGTTACTGATTCATAGTTTAGTGGCATTGTGGTCAAAGAACATACTTGGTATGACTTCAATTATGCAGCATTTTTTGAGGTTTGTTTTGTGACTCAGGCATGGTCTACTCTGGCAAAATGAGCTATGTATACTTGCAAAGAATGTTTATTCTGATTCTGGTTATGAGAGAGTTCTGATAATGTCAGATAGGTAAATTTGGTTGATAATGTTGTTTAAATATTCTATATACCTACTGATTTTCTGTCTACTTATTTTATTGGTCACTGAGAGAGGAGTGTTGAAACTTCAAGGATAATTGTTTGTAGAATTGACTAATTACTTCTTTTGTATGTATTAGTTTAGCCTTAAGAATTTTGAAGCTCTGTTTTTAAGTGCACTTCTTTCATCTTTTTAACATCTCTTTCTATCCCAGGCTGTGTTCTTGAAGCCTACTTTCTCAAATATCACTGTAGTCACTTTTTCTTTTCTTTGGGTTAGTGCTTGTGTACTATATATTTTTTCTTTCCTTTTGCATTTAACCTTTGTACATTTATTTATTTATTTATTTATTTATTTATTTATTTATTGTGCTTTTGAGACAGGGTCTCACTGTGCAGTTCAGGCTGGCCTTGAACTTACTTTATAGCCCAGGCTGGTCTCAAACTCCAATGATTCTCCTGCCTCAGCCTCCCGAGTGCTGGGATTGCAGGTGTGAGCCACCATACCCGGCTGTACATTATATTTATAATGGTTTAAATTATATTTAAACCTATGTACATAATATTTTAAAATTCCTACAGACAGGCTAGAATTTGGTTCCTTTTAAATATAATTAATAAGTTCTGGATGTTAATTATGTTTTTAGACAGTTTGGAATTTCAGTGTTTTTTAATTTGTGTTTGTCTAGTAGCCAGAGATGTTGCACATTTTTTCATGTATTTATTGGCCATTTATACTTCTTCTGGGATGTGTCTGTTCATTTTAGTGGCAAATTTGTTTTGATTGGGTCTTTTATTTCAAAGGATCTATTTTTTTCTAGTTCTTTATATATTCTAGACATTAGTCTTTCCAAGGAATAGCTGGAAGATTTTTTTTCCCATTCTCTAAGTTGTCTCTTCACTCTTTTGATTGTTTCCTCTGTTGTGCAAAAGCCTTTTAATTTAATGTGATCCCATTTTTTGATTCTTGGTACTAGGTTTTTTTTTAAAGTTTATTTTTTGAATTTGAATTGTGGTTCATTTATTTATTTATTTTGAATTTTTATCTCCAGAAAATCTTCATATAGAGAGATTATTTTAGAGGTTGTATTCTTTTTTTTGTTTGTTTGTTTGTTTGGCGGTACTGGGGATCGAACTCAGGACCCTGCGCTTGCTAGGCAGGCGCTTATTCCACTGAGCTATATCCCCAGCTCTGGTACTAGTTCTTATGACACTCAGGTTCTGTTATTGAAATCCTGGCCCACACCTATGTCTTCAAGATTTTTACCTATTTTGCCTTCCAGCAGATTGTTTCTGTTTTAACATTTATATCTTTGATCCATTTTGACTTTAGTTTTAGTACATGGTAAGAGATATGGATCTAGATTCCATCTTCTGCGTGTGGGTAGCCAATGTTCCTACCAGCATTTAGCACAGAGGCTATCTTTCCTCTAGTGTATATTTTTGGCCTTTTTATCAAAGATGAGGTGCCTGAATGTGCCTGAGGTTGTTTGAGTGTCCTCTATTCTGTTCCATTGATCCACATAACTATATTTTTCTTTAACCAGTACTGCTCAGTACTTGTCTATTGTGGTTTCACCTTTTTCATTTGTAAGTGCATTAATTGTCTGTTCTACCTCTTTTTGTTAATTTTGATGTTTGTCTACTTTGTTTATTCTTCTGATGAACCAGATATTTAATTCGTTGATTTTTTTTGGCATTATTTTCTTAGTATCTATTTCTGCTCCGATCATCATAGTTTCCTTCCATTTACTGACTTTGGATTTGGATTGTTCTTATTTTTGTAGGATCTTGAGGTGCATCATTAGGTTATTTATTTGGGCTTTCCCTATTTTTCTGATGTGGTCATTCACAGCTATGAACGTCTCATTTAGGACTACTTTCACTGTGTCCCATAGGTTCTGACATGTTCTACTGGCATTACTGTTTAATTCCAGGAACTAATTTCATCCTTGATTTATCCATGGCCTATTGATTAAATGTATGTTTAATTTCCATGTGCTTACATAATTTCTGTTGTGTCTTTTCTCATTGATTTCTAATGTAATTGTACTATGTTCTGATAATTTGCATAGTAAAATTTTGCAACCTTTTTTTTTTGACACAAGATCTTACCACACAGTTTAGGCTAGCCTTGAACTCACTATGTAGCCCAGACTGGCCTCAAACTCTTAGCAATCCCCCTGCCTCAGTCTTCCAAATGCTGAGATTTCAGGCATGCAACACCATGTTCAGCATGCATTGTATAATTTTGATTCTTTCACATTTACATAATCATGCCTTATGAGTTAGTACATGGTCTATTTTTGGGAAAAGTCCATGTGTTGCTGAGAAGAATGTGTGTTCTATTATTGTAGGGTGGAACACTCTGTAGTTATCTACTAAGTCCATTTGTTCAAAGGTTTGGTTCAAATCTTATATTTCTTTGTTTTTCTTTTGTCTAGTTGTCCTATTTATGACAGTGGAATATTGAGGTCCCTCATTACAATTGTATTGGTGCTTATCTGATTTTTCATATCCATTAGTATTTGTTTTATATAGTTAGATGCACTGGTATTTGGTGCATATATATTTATGATTGTTATCTCTTGCTCTTGGATTGTTCCCTTACCAAGTATGTAGTGACCTTTATATCTTTTGATCAGTCTTGGATTGAAATCTACTTGTCTGCAAATAGAATTGCTGCTTCTGCTCATTTTCTAGGTTATCATTGCCTGAAATATTGTTTTCCGCTCTTTGATCCTAGTCTATGAATTTCTTTTTGGGTTTAAATATACAGCATATCATTGGAGTTTTTTTCTTCTTCATCCATTCTGCTAGTGTGTGTCTTTTCATTGGAGAACTGAGACCATTCACATTGCGAGATATTATTAATCAGTACTGACTTATTCTTGCAATTGCCTTATTTTTCTGTTCTTCATTTCTTATCCATCCTTTCTACTTAACTTCTCATCCTTCCAGGTATATTCATTCTGTTAGAATTTTTGTGATTATTAGCTTCACTCTCTTTTTTGTTATAGTCTCTTTCTAGGGTATCCTTGAGAATTTATTTCAGGGCTGGTTGGTGGTGTTAAATGTCTTTACTTGCTCTTTACCAGGAAAATACCTTATATCTCTATCAATTGTGAAAGAGAGTTTCACAGGCTATATTAGTTTGGCTTGTAAATTGTGAAACACTTTGCTCCAAACTCTCCTGGCCTTTAGGTCTGGGTTGAGAAGTCTGCTGTAATTCTAGTGTGTTTTCTTCAATATGTGATTCATTGCTTTTCTCTAACTACTTTTAAGATTCTGTTCTTGTGTTGGACTTCTAAGATTTTGAGTATGGTGTCATGGAGAGGTTTTTTTCTGATTGTGGATATTGGGGGCTCTACAGGCCTCACTTATCGGTATGTTATATTCTTTTCTTATTTTACTTGCATCATTTATTTATTTCATTTATTTATTTATTTTTATTTTAAAGGCAAAAGAATGGAGACATATAAACCAGAATAACACAAAAACAATGCAAGAAATACAAAATTATAGAGAACATAGTAGGGAATTAGCACTGGATGCTATATTACATATTATCTCCACATTAGTTATCCAGTTATACAGATGATGGCTCGTTCCATCAATCAATTTTCTCCACCCTCATCTCCGTTGTTCTACCACCCAATCAGTCATCTTCCCTCTGATGATAACTGTACTTTTGGGTTTATTTACTCCCTCAGGCTCTCATATTGGGAAGAGACATGGTTGCTTCAAATTATGCAGTAACAAATATGGGTGTACACAAATTGCTATGGAAAGAGGTGGAAAAGCACCCATCCTCAAAGATGGTAGATAGGCAGGAAACCAGGGTCACTATGGTCAAACCCCAATTGATAAGCCCTCAATGCCATCAAGGGTCCGGTTGAGTCAGTGGGGTTATCCAGTGAATTGCTAGGCTTTGCCTCAATGCAGTGTGTCCGGAGGCCCAGCCGAATCCTCAGGGTTGCCCCCACAGACCGCCAGGCTCTGCCCCAGCAAGCTACTCCCAGGGGCTTGATCGAGTCCATGGTGTCACCCCTGCGGACCACCAGTCTCTGTCACATCACTGCACTGCTGGAGGCCTGGTCCAGGTCTTCAGGGTTATCATGTAGCATGGAGGGGACCCCCTCCCCCCTCAGGCTACTGAGCTCCCTGTCAAGGCCCCTGGGATCCCCTTATAGGCTGCTAGTGTCTCCCTGCAGGCCACCTATGACTCTTTGGAGGCTATCCCCACCCAGCCAGAGAACCGGGTCTGCACCCTAGTTCCAGGTCTTCACCTCCTCCCACTTCTTGATCTCTAGTGTTGCCATTTCCCGCCCTTGCAGCTGGGTATTGGGCACACTTATGATCTGGGCACAAGTGGCATGAGGTCTCCCCCACCCATGCTCACTGTGGTAGTCCACAGTGTATACTAAGTTTAGTTATTAGTCCTAGAAGAGAATTGGAGGATTTTCTCAGGTCTGCTGTATAGAGTATGTTGTTGTCTCTCGGACTCCCAGATTGCTGCTTTTCGTGTAATTTGTCGCTATGGGTTCATACAAGGTTTATATATGCAAGCAGTATGAAGTCCCTCTTGGTGCTCATATTAGTAATTTAGGGTGAGTCCTGAAGCCTGTGGACTCAGCTTGTTACTGTCAGGGACACATGTTGAGTGCTCAGGCCACCAAGACTCAATGTACTCAGGGAGTTCAGGGTGGGAGCTGAAGCCTGGTAACTCAGCTCGTGCTTCCTGCTTGGTGTTGGAGTGAGAAGGGCATGGGGCCTTGTGATCCACCTCCATCTGCAGCTCTCTTACTGTTGTGTTCCAGTTCCCGTTTGTTGTTTGGCTGGATCCCTGGGAATTGCTGTGGCCCTGGGGTCACTGCCACTGCTCTCTACTCCTCTCTGCTGATAGTTGCTCACACAGTGGAGAGGCAGGAGGCCATAGCCTTGGGGCAGGTATAGACTGGATGTGGTGGCTGTGCACTGTTTGCTTTGACTCTACCTTGCCTCCAGGTGCTGATTAGAAAGGTTGCTGCAGAGTGGGGATTCTGTTTTAGTGGCCGTTGTAACTTCTCATCCTCACGCTGGGTTTGACAACACCTCTTGACCACCGTTGCCTCTTTTCTGGGTTGTGCTTTCTCCCCTCTGGTCCTGGACCAGCTCTCAGAACTCCGCTCTCCCCTGGCTGAGTCAGGAGGCTCCTATGAGCATGGGTCTCTGAAGCTGAAGCTGTGAGTGCTGGAATGAGGGAGTGGGCTGAGAGTGTGTTTGGAGCCCTGACTCCCTCCTCCGCGTTCTCTTCCTCTGACTGTGCTATGGCGTCCCTTTGAGCCTTTCCTCCAGGAGAAATCTTGTTTGCTCTTTCTGAGGGCTTCATTTCTCCTTTCAGATCCTTCCTGGGTCTAGGGGACCCATTTCTCTCCTTCCTGTCTTTGTTACATTGCTATATTCCAATGTCTGGGTGGCGATCCTCTGTGAGAATCTTTCTCTGCTGCTTACCCAGTTGCCATCTTCCCAGAAGTCTCTTTTTAATCCTTTTTAAAGTTTCAGCTATTCAGCATAATTTGAAGCAGCCATGTGTCTTCCCAATGTGAGAGCCCGAGTGAATGAATAAAACCAAAAAGTACAGTTATTATCAGAGAGAAGACAATTGATTGTGTGGGAGAACAATGGAGATGAGGGTGTAGAAAATTGTTTGATTAATTGTACATGCCTTTATTTGTATAACTGAGTAACAAATGCAAAGATAACATTATGTAATACAGCAACCATTGTTAATTCCCTACTATCTTCTCCATAATTTTGTATTTCCTTTATTGTTTTTGTGTTATTCTGGTTTGTGTCTGTTTGGTTGTTGATATGTTTCCATTCTTTTGTCTTTAAAACAAAAAAAGTACAAAAAATTTCAGCTATTATTTTTATAAATAGGTTTTTTATGACATTTGTGCTATCTTCTGATTTTTCACTAATTCCAATTTTTTAAATTAGTTTACTTTGCACCGTCTAAGAGCTGTTGGACCCATTTTTCATGTTCTTTTGCTTTTTAATTATTAAGTTTATTGGTACAATTTTGATATATACATAATGGACACATTCATCATAAGGAATTTGTACCTGTATGTGATATATTTTGATTTCTCTTCTTCCCTTTTCCCTTCCTCTCCCTTCAACCTTTTGCCCTCCTTTTTTACAATGCTTTGTTTCCAGTTTGTCATTCTTTTCTCATTTTTTCTTTTCCCTTCCTTCCTTTCCTCCTTTCCCCTTCCCTTTGCTAGTTCCCCTTTCCCTTTGAATAACTCCTTCCTATTTTACAATATCTATTATACATTTTGGTTCTTATTTACACTTCCAGTTTCTCACAGAGAGACAATGTGATATTTACATATTTGTCTGATTGATTTCACTTAAAAGTATGGTCTCAAGGTCCCTTTAGCTAGAAATGTCTCAAGTGTATTTTCTTTATGGCAGAGTAGTACACTGTTTTATGAAAAGGCCACATCTTCTTTATCCATTGAGCAGTTGATAAGCATTTGGGTTGTTTCCAAGATTTAGCTATTACAAACTGTGCTGCTGTAGACATAGGTGCACATATAATGCTGTGATATAATGCTTTTAATTTTGGGGGGAAGATACCAAGAAGGGGAATAGCTGGGTCAAATAGGACCTCTAGTCCTAGTTTTTTGAAGAATCTCCACACTGATTTCCACAATGGTTGCACCAGTCTACACCCACATCAACAGTGGAGAAGAGCTCCTTTTCCCCATAGCTCCACCAGCATTTGCTATTGGTTGCTTTCTTGATGACAGCCATTCTTTCTGGGGTGAGATGGAATCTCAGTGTTGTTTTAATTTGTATCTCTCAATTGACCAGTGGTGTTGAATATTTTGTCTTGTATTTATTTGCCATTTGTACTTCTTTATCTTAGAAGTGTATATTCATCTCAGATACATTTTTGTTGTTGTTGTTGAGGCAGAGTCTCACTATGTGGTTCAGGCAGGCCATGAACTCACTATATAGCCCAGGCTGGCCTAGAATCCACAGTGATCCTCCTGCTTCAGTTTTTCAACTGTTGGAAGTATAGGCATGCACCATCACACCTGGCCTAGATGCCCCTTTTTGGATTGGGTCTTTAAATTTGGAGAGTCTGATTTTTCCAATTCTCTATATGTTCTAGATATTAGTCCTTTTATTAATTTATTTTTGTCTTTTTGAGACAGGGTTTCACCATGCAGTTCAGTCTGGCCTCAAACTCACAGCCATCCTAAAGCTGTAGCTTCCTGAGTGCTGGGATTATGGGAATGCAGCATCATGCTGTTATGGTTTATACATTGTGTCAATTTGGGGAGTCTAGAGATTTGGCTGAGTGACACAGCAGGAAGCCAGGGTGCTTACTTTGTACACATCCTGAGGCTGTGGAAGAGGAGGGCATGGAGACTGTGTGAGAGCTCCATGCCGCCTGGGTGGGGGTAGGCTGTTTACAAGGTCAGGGAAGGAAAGAGGCTGCTTGCAGCCATTCCTCCCTTTTTCTGGTTGTTTTTGTTGTGTTCTGCTGTCATGAATGTTTGCCCTCTGCCATGTGCCACTCTGCCTCTGAACCAGCCATGTATTGACTGAAACTTCCACAAACTGGAAACTAAATAAACCTTTCCTTCTGTTATGGTTCATACATTGTGTCAACTTGGGGAGTCTAGAGGTTTGCGGGAGTGACTCAGCAGGAAGCCAAGGTGCTTACTTTGTACATATCCTGACCTTGTGGAAGAAGAGGGCATGGAGACTGTGTGAGAGCTACATGCCCCCTGGGTGAGGGTAGGCTGTTTACAATGTAAGGGAAGGAAAGAGGCTGCTTGCAGCCATTCCTCCCTTTTGCTGGTTGTTTTTGTTGTGTTCTGCTGTCATGAATGTTTGCCCTCTGCCATGTGCCACTCTGCCTCAGAACCAGCCAAATATGGACTGAAACCTCCACAAACTGTAAGCTTAGCAAACCTTTCCTTCCTTCATTTTGGGCGTTGGGTATTTTGTCTCAGCAAGGAGGAAAAATGTAACCAAGACACATGCCCAGCTTAGATATTAGCCATTTGTCTGAGGAACAACTGGCTAAAATTTTTTTCACTCTGTGGGTTGTCTTTTCAGTCTGCTGATGATTTCTTTTGCTGTGCAAAAGCTTTTTAATAAGATGAGATCTGAGTTGATCATTCTTTGTGGTATTTCTTGTGCAATTGTGCAATTGAGGTTTTGCTCATGAAGTCGGCCTATAACGATGTCTTCAAGAGTTCTATCTACTCTCTTCTAGCAATTTAGTGTTTCTATTTTAATATTTAGATCTTTGACCCATTTTGACTTTAGTGCATGGCGAAAGATATGGCTCTAGTTTTAATCTTTGGTTTGTACAAAGCCAGTTTTCCCAGCATGATTTATTAGAGAGGCTATCTTTCTTCCAGTGAACGTTTGGCACTTTGTCACAGATAAGGTGCTTGAGTGCTTTTGGAGTTGTTTTTGAATCTTCTATTCTGTTCCATTGATCTTTGGGTCTTTTTGTTTTGTTTTGTTTTCCAGTACCATGCTTTTTTAAATGGCAATAGCTCTGTAGTATAATTTCAAGTCAGGGATTGTGGTGTCCTCTTCCTTGCCCTTGTTGCCCAGAATTGTTTTTGTTACTACAGGCCTCTTGTGGTTCCAGGTGAATTTTAGGAATTTTTTTCTAATTCTGTGAGATATGCTGTTGGAATTTTGATTGGGCTTACATTAAATCTGTATAGCAATTTTGAGAGTATGATCTTTTCACTATGTTGGTTTTCCTACCCAAGAGCAAGGGATATCTTTCCATTTTCTGACATACTCTTCACTCTTCTCTTTCAGAACACTGTAGTTTTCAATGTAGAGATCTTTTACTTCCTTTGTTAGATTTATTCCTGAGTATTTTTTCAATGCTATTGGAGAGGGCTTGTTTCCCTAATTTCTCTCTCAGTGAGTTTGTTGTTTGTGTACAGGAGTGCTATTGATTTTTGAGTGTTGACTTTGTATCCAGCTATGTGACTGAATTTGGTTATTAAGTCTAGAAATCTTTTGGTGGAGTTCTGGGGATCTTCTATGCAGAGTATCATGTTGTGTGCAAATAATGATAATTTAACTTCTTTCTTTCTGTCTTTATTCCTTTTATTTCTTTCTCTTGTCTAAGTGCTCTGGCAAATGTTCCCAGAACTATATTGAATAAGAGTGGTGATAGTGGACATTCTTGTTCCTGATTTTAGAGTGAAAGCTTTTAGTTTTTGAGCATTCTGTATGATGTCAGCTGTTCCTTTCTCATAGATGGCTTTTATCAGATTGGGATAAAGACCATCTAGTCCAGTTTTCTCTAAGGTTCTTTTTTAAAAATCGTGAATGGGTCTTGGACTTTGTCAAATGCCTTTTCTGTGTCTATTGTGATGATCATGAAATTTTTGTCCTTGGCTCTGTTGATATGGAGTATTACATTTATTGATTTGTGTATGTTGAATCATCCTTGCATCCCTGGGATGAATCCTACTTGATCATGGTGTGTAATCTTGATGATTTGCTGAATTCTGTTTGCCAGTTATCTTATGGAGGATTTTTGCATCCATGTTCATTAGGGACATTGACTTACAGTCTCATTTTGATTGGGTCCTTCTCTGGGTAATAATACTAGCTTCCAGGGATGACTATGGGAGCATTGCTTCCTTTTCAATTTCACTGAAGAGTTTGAGGAGTAATGGCATTAGATCTTTTCTATATTTCTCATAGAATTCAGAAGTGACTCCATCAGGACCTGAACTTTTCTTTGTTGGTAAGTTTTCAATTACATTTTCAACTTTATTGACTGATACTTGGTTATTTAGAATTTTTATATTTTCTTGATTCAGCTTTGGTAATTCACATGTCACTAGGAATCTGTCCTTTTCTTCTATGTTTTCCATCTTTTTTAATTTTAAAGCGAAAAAAACAATAACAAAATAACAATGCAGACAAAACCAAAACAATATAAACAATACAGGAGTTCAAAACAAGATGAAAGGAATTAACTATGGTTGTTGTATTACATATTGCTATCTTCAATGAAGTTGCTCAGATTACCAGATGTAATAATGCAAGATTGATCAAATGATTAAAGATAATAACAAGTAATAAACAAACATTAGAAATGATACAGAGCTTCGTTAAATAAGATGGTAGGAATTCAGCAATGGTTGTTATATTGCATATTGTTGTCTTTAAATTAGTTGTTCAGATTACCAGATATAAGCATGCAAAATTGGGGCTGGGGATATAGCTCAGTGGAATAAGCGCTTGCCTAGCAAGCGCAGGGTCCTAAGTTCGATCCCCAGTACCGCAAAACAAAAAAAAAACAAAAAAAAACATGCAAAATTGGTTAAGAGAAAAACAAATTTTAAACCTTGACTGTCCCTTTCAATGAACCAAAAGACATCAGCAATACATTTATCTCAGCTATCTTTGTAAACACATATATTTTTTTCTTTCTTTTTTAATTTTGAAGAGAATATATCAAAGACAAAATAACAAAAACAAAGGCATAAACAAAACAACATGAAAACAATAAAAATGATACAGAATTTCAAAGCAAGATGATAGGAAATTAAGAATGGTTGTTATATTACATATTGTTATTTTCAAAGTAGTTACTCAGATAACTGGATATAGGCATGTAAGATTGATCAAACAATACACATTAACGGTTCCTTCAATAAACCAACAGAAATTAGTAGTACAATTATCTTAGCTATCTTGTGTATATAAATATGCATATTTTTTCTCTTCTTTTTTTTCTCTTTTCCCTCATCCCAGTTGTTCTTTCTTATTTGAGCAGTTTCTTTCCCTTTCACAATATCTACTGTACTTTAAGATTTTCTTTACTCTTTCAGGTTCTTATACTAGGTAGGCAGTACAATGTTTACACATGTGAGTCTGATTTATTTCACTTGTAAATATGGTCTCTAGTTGCATCCATTTACCTATAAAATCCTCTAGTTTATCTTCCTTTATAGCTGAGTAATACTCCACTGTGTAAAAATACTACATCTTTTTTACCCATTCCTCAGTTGATGGGCATTTGTGTTGTTTCCAAGATTTAGATCTTACAAATTGTGCTGCTATAAACATGGATCCACATATATTGCTGTGGTATGATAAGTTTTCAGTTCTTCTGGAAACATACCCAGGAGGGGAATAGCTGGGTTGAATGGTACCTCTAATCCTAGTTTACTGAGGAATCTCCAGACTGATTTCCACAGTGGTTTCACCAGTCTACACTCCCACCAACAGTGTAGACTGTCTCACCAGCATTTGTTATTGGTTGATTTCTTGAAGATAGCCATTCTTTCTGGGGTGAGATGGAATCTGTGCTGTTTTAATTTGCATTTCTTGAATGATTAGTGATGTTGAACATTTTTCATGTATTTATTTGCTATTTGTATTTTTTTATCTGAGAAGTGTGTATTCATCTCAGATGCCCATTTTTGGATTGGGTTTTTGAATTTTGGGTGCCTGATTTTTAAATATTCTTTATATGTTCTAGACAGGAGTCCTTTTTCTGAGGGGCAGTTGGGTACAATTTTTTTTTCCAATTTGTGGGTTTTCTTCTCATCCTGTTGGTGATTTCCTTTGATATGCCAAAAACTTCAATAAGATGAGATCTCAGTTGTTGATTCTGTGAAGTATTTCCCATGAAGTTTGGTTTTTGTTCATGAACTCTCTGCCTACCCCTACATCTTTAAGACTTTCACCTATTTTCTCTTCCAGTAGTTCTAGTGCTTCTGTTTTAATATTTAGATCTTTAAGCCATTTTGACTTTATTTTGGTGCATGGTGAGAGGCTTGGGTCTACTTTTAGTCTTCAGCATGTGGAAAGCCAGTTTTTCCAACACCATTTATTAAAGAGGCTATCTTTCTTCCAGTGAACATGTTTGATTCCTTTGTCAAAGATAAGGTAGCTTGGCCCTGAATCAAGGCCAGCAGTTTTCTGTAGCTGTTGGTTTCAAGCAGGAGCCTAAAGTGGTAACTTTCTAAGGTCTGTTGGCCATTTCAGAACTTTAGAAATGTAATGATCAATTCATTAGAAAGTAACAAATAACTAAAT
>PVLD010029831.1:0-17570 GCA_004027595.1 Dinomys branickii
GAAACACTTCAAAGAATCAATAATTGGGACCTCATCCGACTGAAAAGTTTTTGTACATCTAAAGAAATCACCAGCAAAGTAAAAAGAAAACCCACAAATTGGGAAAAAATCCTAGCTGGCTGTCCCTCAGACAAAGGTCTTCTATCTAGAACATACAAAGAATTAAAAAACATGTACCTGTCCAAATTCAAAGACCCAACCCAGAAATGGGCATCTGAGAGGAATACACACTTCTCAGATAAAGAAATACAAATGGTAAATAAATATATGAGAAAATGTTCCACATCCTTAGTCATTCGGGAAATGCAAATATAAACAACACTGAGATTTCATCTCACCCCAGTAAGACTGGCCAGTATGAAAAAATCATCCAATAACAAATGTTGGTGAGGCTGTGGAGAAATAGGGACTCTATTACACTGCTGGTGGGAATGCAGACTGGTGCAACCACTGTGCAGAGCAGTTTGGAGATTTCTCAGCAAACTAGGTCTAGAGGTTCCATTCAAACCAGCTATTCCCCTTCTCGGTATTTTGCCAGACGATCTGAAAACATCATATCACTCGGATATATGTGCACCCATGTTTATAGCAGCACAATTTGTAATAGCTAAATTGTGGAAGCAACCCAAGTGTCCATCCACAGAAGACTAGATTAAATCTGTGGCATTTTTATATAATGGAATATTATTCAGCTATAAAGAGGGATAGACTTAGGGCCTTTGTAGGCAAATGGTCACAATTGGACACCATACTCATAAGTGAAATAAATCAGAAGTACATGTGCAGGCAATGTATTGTGTCACTGGTGTAAGAACCTGAGGGTGGGAATATAAACTGAGACATGAAGGAAATCTGTTCAAAAGTAAAGAACAGATGGGACGAGGGAAAGGAGAAAAGAAAGAGGCAAAAATGTATGTATGTGTGTATGTATGTATGTATGTATGTATGTATGTATATACATATGTGCAGGATGGCTAACATGGTTCTCCTATTGTATTATGTCACTTAATGGTAAGGAATAGTTGATGACTGGTTGTTTGATCAATCTTGTATATCTATATGTGTTCTCCTGAGCATACACTTTGAAGATATCAATATGCAATGCAACAACTATTGTTGGTTTTCTGTTGCTTTGTCTATAATTCAATTCTGATTATTCTGTTATTGTGCTACTTTGTGTCTCTTTGTTAATGCTTTCTGCGTTTATTTTTCTTTTTTTCTGTTGTTGATGTAGCTCTTTTTCTTTCACACTTTAAAACAAAAAAAGAGAGAAAAATTATATAAAAAATGTAAGTAAGTATGTATGTATATGCAGCGTATTTAACATAGTTGTACGACTGACTTAGGTCACTTTATTGTAAGGAATAGTTGATGATTAATTGTTTGATCAATTTTGCATGTCTATATCTATGTTCCTGAATATACACTTCGAAGTTATCAATATGTAATGCAACAACCATTGTTGATTCCCTGTCACCTTGTCTGTAACTCAGTTTTGATTGTACTATTCTTATGTTACTTTGTGTCTGTTTGTTAATATGTTTTTGTTCTTTTACTTTTAAAATAATAAAAAGAAAAAAAATACAGCATGTTCTTAAGAATTCATGGAACATTAACCATATATTAGACAATTGCGCAACTCAAACATTCTGAAAGTTTAAGTAAATTGCCAAACAAAATGGGAGAGTTTGTATTGCCTGATCACAACACAATACCACTAGAAATTAATAACAGTATTTTAAATAAAAGCTAATAAGGGATTTAAGTAGAGGTCTTTAAAAAAGAAACAACTGATAAAAAAGGATATCTCATATATTTAGTAAGTAATAATATTGGCACTACATATTAAACTTACAGTGCAAAGTCAATATGATTTCAGATGAATATCCAAATAATTTGATATTATCATTGTCAAATGTAAAAAAATTAAGTTTACTAGGTATTCCATTCAAGAAGCCAGAAAGAGTAATAAAATAAATTCCTTCTCAGGTAGCAAATAAAATATATAAAAATATAAAGCAAAAAGAACAAACTAATAAATGATAAAAGGGAACACGGGAATAGTTATTTAAAGCAATCTAAGAACTTATTCTTTTTAATCATGAGTTAAATGAACATGTTTCTCATTAGATCAATTGAAGGTGCAAAAGGGGCACAAAATAAACAACTTTAGAAATTATAATGAAATTTCTCATTAAGAAAATCTAGGAATGAAATTTTGCTAATGAATCTAAAATCTTCATGGAATCAAATCTAGTTTTAAGTGTTTATCTAGCCAGGATTTTCTTACGAAAATCTGAAGCGTACTTCTTACATCCTTTAAAAGATTTGCAGAGTACAAAAGAAGTCCTTTCAGTGGTGGGTTGGTTGTGTTATTGACCTTGATTTTTTACATCTCTCTGTATGCTCTTTTGTAGTGACTTTCCAGCAGCCCTGGGCAATGTTATTTGCTTTGCAAATTGAACAAACAGCAGCAAACTTAGTGGATACAGAGGCTTTAATAGGCATTTCCACCTTTGTCTCTTGGAATCCTGATGTTGGACCATCCCTGGACCACAGAGGGCTGAGGGATGTGAGCAGCACAGCTAAGAGAGATGAATGGTCTCGTGTGAGGACACTGAGCCCAGTTTTGTCTCGGGGAATCTGCCAGGTGAGCACAGATGGTGAGCTGGCCCAGATCAACCTGATTTAGAACCTCAGAACTAAAAATCAACCACAGACTCAGGGGAAACAATACAAGGTTGTTTTAGACTACTTTCTTACTTAGCATTACTATGATATGGCTAAACTCCTTCCCAAACAGTAAGTAGAGCAAATATACATCAGGCAGCAACTGTCAGGCATCAAAACAGCACGAAGCAGAGAATTAACCTCCCTTACATAAAACTGCAAAATTCATATTAACATATTGGATCCAAATTACCTTTAAAATAACATTGTCATTGAATCTTGTTCTAGAGACAGTTCATTACTAGATAAAAGATGAAAATTTATCTGAGTAGATAGTGGAGTAGAACTTGACATAATATGATCCAGT
Source organism: Dinomys branickii (assembly GCA_004027595.1). NCBI lineage: Eukaryota > Metazoa > Chordata > Mammalia > Rodentia > Dinomyidae > Dinomys > Dinomys branickii. The sequence continues at coordinate 3,038 of PVLD010029831.1, forward strand.
CTTGCCTTAAAGTTTCAATATAAACTATGGTATATTCTTAGGAGGAAATAAATGTCCTCTTTGAAAATAAAATATGTAAAACTGCATACCCACATTTATTGTTTTTAAACATGTTAATAAAATGCTGGAAAGTGAAAAAAAGTAACTGCAAAATAAAATGAACAATTGACCCATTACTCAAAAATATGAACAAAAGTAGGTCAGGAAGAATATATCAAACCATTAGAAATGGAATTCTAGTGATTTCATCCTCGGTTTTACTTTTTCCAAGCAATTATGGATAATTTTGTACCTGATTAAGAGGAATATACACATATAAAGAAGAAACAATTTGAACTCTGCCCTTATTTTATTACAGTATGAAATCTTATTAAGTATTTGGAAGTCTTGACTTTAAGCTATAAACCATTATTTTAACTCTGTAAAACAATAATAGTAGAGATTGTCAATGTATAATCAACATCAGGAAACACCCCACCATTTCTAATTCTCACTGATGCAACTTTTCCTAATTTTTTTTCCTTTTCTAGCTTCTGTTATTCCCAATTTCATGTCAACTAAAAACTTGATCAGCTTGACCAAATCTGTATGTCCCAGTAGCTGGTCAGTTTAATATCTAGATAGCTTAAGATTCTTCAACTCATTAATGAAAATTAGATTATGAACAATTATGAACAACTAAGTAGGGACCCGCAGGGAAGTATGTGTTGAATAAGAACAAGTTATGCCAGACAACTCCATTTGAAAATTTCGTACCATCAGACGGGTAGCTCTTGAGCTGAAAGATACTTTCCTATAATTTTTGTCTGTCTTCTATTCACCATCGGTGTGGGAAATTCATAAACATTATAGAATGGATCTAAGAAGTAAACAAGCTGATAACTATAAAATAATAATCAAAGCAGACAGGTGCGTTCTTTCATATATGGAATTATTTTTTCTACAGTAAAAGACACCTCCTTTCTGGTCTAAAGAGGAAAGCCAAAGGCAACAGAACGCTGCCGCTTTCCCTTGGCCAGCTGTTGCATGTGTCCTCTCTGCTCTGAGCAGGAGACCTTCGTTTTTATCACCCTGTCTGTTGAAGCATACTTTAAAATATACCTTTGGCATTTTTCTCAGCTCCACTTCTGCTTTAAACTCACTGTCCGTTTCCCGGGTGTCTGCCTCACTCTTCTGCTGTCTTCTTATTTATCCAGTGCTATTGCCATCACTTAGCAGGTCCTCACATTCACGGGCCAGCTCCTGGGCCAGCTGGGCCGCGTCCTCACACACCCCAGCGCTTTCTTCTTCAGAGGCACCATCTGCGGCCGCGCGGGCCAAGGCCGGTTTTGACAGTCTCTTCCTCTAGTCTCATCATCACTTTATTAATTTCTCAACTCCTAACAAGACTTTCCGTAAGCTCTCTGCACGGTGGATTTGCACTGTCCAGTGCTTCCTGAGTCTGTGTACTGATCCTTTTTCTGCCTCTGTCTGTCATGACATGATCACTGTTTCCTAGGGTTGCTAGTATTTGTTGTTCTTTAGTAAGTTCCTCTTTGTTGGTAGGGTTAGGTTTCACGACAGGTCCTCCTGCTAAGTTCAGAGGGCTCAGCATAGCCAGTTTCCACGTATTGTTCTGAATAATGAAAAGAGAAAGTCTGCGGTCACCCTGTTGCACCTCTCAGCCAATTTCACAAGAAGCATGATGCCATTAACTTCAAGTTCACTGGCGTCCCGAAGCTCATCCTACCGTACACCGTTCCATTCTGTTCCTCTTTGGACCTCACCCAGCGACTATCAAGGTTTCTGACTTCCACCGGCAGCTTTTCACAACTCTGATTTATTTCTGCCTTCTTGTCATCTTCTGCTGGCCACATACACCCGTGCTACGCATACTCACTCACCTCCTGTCGAAGTGACAGTTAAACTTTAATGCCGCATTTTAATGTACACTTGTCTGAACTAAGAATGTTTTAAACAACCCCAGTAAGCATCACAACAAAAGTTACTTTGCTCTTTTAGGAATATATTTCCTTTGTTTCGTTTTTCTCAGCTTTCTAAGGAGGAAGCATTCTGCTGCCTATGGCTCAAATATTACTGAAATGAGATTGAATGTGTCAGCCATAAAGCTAGCTGTCATTTGCTATTAGGATCATCCAACAGGTAGGAGGGGCAGCACTTAGGAGCCAGCCTGGCCACTTAATACTGCGACGCGACACTTACTAAGCATGTGAGCGTAGGCAGGACACTTCACTTCTCTCTGCCCAAGTTTACTTATCCATAAAAATGAAGATAATTATAGACTCACACTTTTAGGAGTGTTATGAAAATTAAGTAAGTGAATGCGTATAAAGTGCAGGAGCATGGCTGCCATATGATGAAGGTTGTCATTTCCAGCTGACATGCATGCTGGCTTGAAATGACAGCGCACACTAGGAGAAAGACTGCAGACTCCAAAGGCAGAGACCAGGACCTGCCCTGTCCTACTGCCTGTCAGCTAGGGGGCCTGAGATTTCACAGTTGAGCTTCTGTTTGCTGTAAAATGATGATGAGAGTTATCTGTAGTGCAAGATTAACTGTGGAAATGAAAGTGAACAGTAGAATAGGAATAAAAATATGGGCGATATCTTTCCTCAAAGTGAATGTAAATATTAGGTATTATAAACTCATACTACCAACAACAGAACAGTGTGGGACACATGGTAGACAGTCCTCTGCAGGGAGCTGTTCATGTTGCTAACACTCTCCCTGCCTTTGAGGAAGTCTTATCAGGTTTGGTCTGCAGTAATGTATCACAACTAAGGTGCTCTGCTATGAAGTTTGGTAAGTAGTTTAGGTTTAAATTTTGATTGTGATCCTTAGCAGCTATGGAAGTGTGGAGAAGCTAGTTAAGCTTTGAGGCCTTCCTGTTCCTTATCAGTAAAGGCTAGCTCCATAAAACAACACTGTGAGAATTAAACAAGATGATACAAACACGAAGTTTATCACAAACCAGTTTAGCACAATGTATGGAGCGCTGTAGCTGCTCTCCCTGTTGCTGCTGAGTTGACTCTTTTTGTGAAACAGATTTCTGACCATGGTTTATAGATCTCCAAACAAGGAGAGAATGCTCTGAATAATAAACATAAAATTCCTGGTGTACTTTACAGCTGTATTTCAAATTATAAATCGTTCAGAACTATATCATAGGTATCAGCCTATACTGAATGTCAGTAGCCTCAACCAGTCTCAAAGTGCTGATCTAGTCCATTGTGTGACAGTTGTCAGGCACAGGACCTGCCAAACTGCGGATCATTTGCTGGGGCTTGTAACTGTTGGTGTTTCCTCACTATGTGAGGCTCAGCTGCACAGAAAGCTTTAGTCCTAGAAGATTCTTTCCTAAGTAAATCTATGATCCATGAGGAGGAGTGAAATACTTGTGTGAACAAGCATAAGTCACTTCCTACATGCTAAAGATGATAAATATTAACTGATGTTTAAATTTACAGTTACTTCAATGGGGACTGGCATTAATTGCTGGTTCTGCCAATTAAAAGGTGTGCGTCTAGAGGTTTAGTTTCCTCATTTTCACAAATAGCTTATTATCTCCGGTATCCTGGAGCTGTTATGAAATGAAACAATAAGGTATGGGATTAGAGCTACTATCTATGTTATATAGTAGGCATTCGAAGAATATTAATTCTCATTTCACTTTTTAATACTTCCCATCCTTAGACTATCTGCTTCTCAAATTCTATGCTGAAAATTATTTCCAAAGCTGCTCTTATCTCCTAGCTACAACTTACTATTTTTATTCCTTTGATATTTTTAATTATTTACGTTCACTTCTCCATCATCTATGACATCTCTGACAATGTTTTGAAAGTACGTTGCCAAGTATGTTGCCAGACAAAATGCCATGTGTAGCAGGATCTCTGGGAAGTGAAACCTCTTAAGGTCTCTCCCGGCCTGGGTCCTGTCCAGGCGGTGGGGGAGAAGAGTGGCTGGACATGTTGGGACTGATAAAAGAACATGCACAGACAATGCTAAGAAGTTTGTGCTTTATCCTACAGACAGCAGACAGCCTCTTCTGGATGACAATAGCAAACTTTTTTCTAGAATCTGTAAGTGTATGCTGAAGTAGCAGTGTCCTATATCCATCCATTTCTAGGTAACTTTCTAAAATCCTCTGGAGTTTTCTTTAAACAAAGTGATCCCACCCTGCTCTGCACAAGATGTAAAATATTCTGAGCCCTTGCATGGGTCACGTGCCATGAAACACTGATCTCCTTCATATCACCCCACATCAGATCATAATTGGCAGGGGCTGGGGATATAGCTCAGTGGAATAAGCGCCTGCCTAGCAAGCGCAGCGTCCTGAGTTCGATCCCCAGTACCGCCAAAAAAAAAAAAAAAAAAAAAAAAATCATAACTGTCATTCCTACATGTATCTTTAAAAAACAGAAGCATAAACCATTTACACATCTTTTCATACATTCTTTACTTTCTTATAGTTATTTATTCCATTGTAGTTAATTTATATATAATGTTAAATTGCTTATTTGAGTTTCAGACAGAATTTTGTTGTTGTTGTTGCTTTAAGGCTTTTTTGTTTCATTTTTAAATCAAAATACTGTATTAGAAATGATCCTGCTGTAGAAGTAGATTCTCACTCTAACCTGTTGGTTCATATCCTGGAAGCTCTTGGTGAGGACATGTGCTATATATAAGCCTCTCTTTTCTCCCATGCAAAAATGAAGGGATATCGTTCAGGGACCTCCCAACTTTAATTATCTGCTTTGCTAGCCTGCCAAATCCTAGAGGGATAGAAGAATGTATGTTCTAGTAATATTTTTTCCAGTATGTTATCTTTATTTGAGAATAACATGCTTCCAACTTTCATGAGTAAGAAAGTGACAAAAAAGAAAGAACATTTTCTGAAATATAGCAAAACAATTAATTATGTTATCCAAGTACAATAAAAGAGTAGATGGTAGAAGAAAAAGTACATATACAGTTTTATCTCTCAGGGTTACTTAGAGGATCAGAGCTCCTGCTTTACAGAAAGTCTCAAGTAATGGAGCAGAAGGCAAAAGATATACCAGACTTTCATTTCTACTCTGTTGAATGTAATATTTACACGTGAAATGTCCATATATGTACATGTGAACATGTGATTTAGCTATCATCATACAATTTTCACATGATAATGAATGCATGTGTGAAATGGTGCACGAATCATTGAAGAAGCATTAATTTTCTTGAACTCTTAATATTATTTTTCTCCTACAATTTTGACTGTATTTATCAAGTGAAGTGACTAGAATTTTCTCCTAGAGACAGTTCCAATAGCAATCCAAGAAAATTGAAGTTAGTAAGTCAGTCAATAAGCAGTCAAGAAGGCAGGTCCTGTCCAATTATGAAACGATTTCCTACTATTGTTCATTCTTTGCTGTTTCACATAGATCTGGCCCCGCAAAGTCTTTTGCAAATACCCACCACATGGAGTAAAAGACGAAAGTTGCTGCTCTATGAAGCCAGCCCTCCTCTTATGTTGTCATGAATAATCCACAGATACACTTCCTCTGCACCACACTGGCAAGTACCCAGAAGAAAGATTAACATCTCAGAGCCTACGTGAGGAGCAGCACGGGAGAGCCAACTCTCAGAAATTCTGCAGGTCTTGCTAACACCATTTTCGGGTGAATGATATCCAAGAAGGACAACGGACATCCATGAGATGGTGTTTATCCATTTTCTAAAGCATAAGTGAAGGCAATGAGCGCAGAAGCCTTAGGTTTTATTTGCACACTTTTGTTAGATGTTTCCATTAACAGGGCTGACACTAACTATGTTACCCAGTTTATTTGTATTGCACTGTGTCTTTAACATTGTATCTTGATTTACAAATTTGAATTTAAATTTCAGAAGCTCATCTTTAGAAGCAGATATGTACCGTTTTCAACTTGAGTTCAAATTTCTTTTTCTATCTATATTTTTTTAGAGATGGAGGAGGGAGGAAAAAGAAGGGGATCAAAAGGAAGTACGATGTGTTATGTACAAGTACTGAACCCCATGAGGAGTGTGCCCATTATGTATGGTAAACATGTACAAATAAATAGTATAAAAAACCAAAGTCACTAAACACTGATCAAATAGAGACTAGACTATCACATATCTCAATAACTGATGTACACAGTTACTAATAGTTTTTGGCAGGATACTTTGACTTTCTGATATACAAAACAACTTTTCCAATGATTTTACTTGTATAAGATAAGCAATGAATGAACAACTACATTTAGGGCAGTGATTGATAACATATACAATGGCAACTTCTTATGCTTAGAATTAGTAACATCATAGCTACCACAGTTTGTATAAGTGGACCCTGTGATGCTTAAAGATGACAGAATCACCTAATGATACATTTCTCAGAAAGTCTGCTTATTGTTAAGCAACACAATTTAGAGTTATGTGGTTGGAAATTTCTACGTGTAAGGACAAACTAATATACTACATTTCTAATATACTGCTAGATTTCTATAAACCTAGAATATAAAATACATGATATGAATGTTGTTATAGCTCAACATGCTTCCCATAGCTCAAAGATGCTTTCTTAGAAAATATTTCTGCTTTTACAGCACTTTTAATTAAACTGAGTACTCAATTTTTTGCCTTGTGGGCTGAAACATTTCACAATTATATAGACTCAGATTTATCCTAGAATATTAAATCTTCAACAATTTTGCTTCCAAAAATTATGGATGACTCACATTTTAGAAACACAGCAATTAGGAAATTCCAGCAAACTGTAATTTTAAAGAACTGTCCAGTGCAGAAGTCATCTTTGCTTTTTAAAGACAGAGGCATTATGGGGGGTATTTAAGGGGCAAGACCTGCAGGTAGACCGCTTGGAAATAAATCCGGCCCTTTTTACTACCTTGATATGTTAATTTCTTACTTAGTTTCTTCATAAGTAAAACAAGAATAATAAGTAGCACCCATGTTACAGGGTTGCTAATCAGTAATAAATTAGTGAATATAGAATGGGATCATATGAGCACCTTGAATACACCAAACTTAACAAAATGTGTGTTATTATTATTATTATTTTAATAATAGTATTTGTGATAAATTCTAAGCATTATCATGAAAACATCATAAAAGGAACATTTTCATTCAATTGTTGCTTAGAGGGGACAAAAATAAAATCTTCTACAAGTCTAGAAAATAAAATGTATGATATAAATGTTTTTATAGCTATTATTTTTACAAGAACTGTGATCCACACAAATAACGAAATTTTAGAAATTTAAAGTTTAAAAAAGTATGTTTCACTGTACTTACAAAAAAAGGATTCAAAGTGGAAAACAACCTCAACTAACCTCAACAGTTGATTACTAAATACCAGGAAAAATTAATAAAATTGCTTAAATGTTTTAAATACTTTAGTACTAGAAAAAGAAACCGGTTTTTTTTAAGGATTTGGGATCCAGGTGGAAAACAATATAAGATAAATCCACTTTCACACAGTAATGTACAAGTATGATCCTCTTCCCAGTGCAAAAACAAGTGCAAAGGTAGTGTAAAAGCTAAGTGGAGGGTAGTGAAATCTGCAGAAGCAAATCTCCTCTAGCCAGCTCAGCAAAAGAACCAGTGGAAAGAAGACAGAAAGACTGCACCTGGGATTCCTGTTCTCCCGAGGTTACCCTGAGAGGCTCCAGACAGGAAAACTGGGAGGCAGATACATCAAGACATCACCACAGAAAGCTCATTGGAAGGACGTTATTTATAAAAACTTAGGAGGAATCATATTTTTGAATTCTTAAACAGAATAGTAAAGAGGTATGACAGGTTTGTAATATTTTCACATTTACCCAAGGCTTATCTCATTCAATGAAAATCTCTTTCACATTGATATTATACTAAAAATGTGGTGAGATGAGATTCACTTAGGAAAGTTCAATTATTTCCAGATTTCAGATAAAACCGAAACATTGAACACTGCAACTTTCAAATGAGCCATGAAAGATATTTTACTCTAAAAGAGAACTGATTTTCATGGTCATTAAATTATAGAACAGGCTTTGATGACAAAACTGAGTTTAATGAGATAACAGTATGAAGATTTCCCCCAGTCTTGTCTTGCTTTCCACCTCCGCTCATTTATCACCTTCGGGCTATGATCACACTGAAACAAGAAGAATGAAGGCAGAATGAGAAGACAAAGTATGAAAACAAAGATGAATTGTAAACAAGAAAGAAACTGCTGCTTTACAGCACTAAGTTGGAGACCAAGAAATAAAAGATTTTGGAACCAATTCAATCTTGCTTCTACTAATTTTTATACATATCTGACAAGGACATATTTCAAATATTTAATAGTAATGTGAATTCAGGTGCCAAATATACTTTTCTATGATTTTCATTATACAGTTGTAAGCATATTTTACTAGAAGTATGCAGTTACAAAGTTTGAAGATAGAAGTCAAACTACTAATTTTAAATTCAAGGTAACTGGTGAAAAAATTTCTAAAATTCATATGGAACTACCAAAGATCCTGAAGAGTCAAAACAATCTTCAGAAAATAGAAGACTTTACAGTACTTGATTTCAAAATATACTGCAAAGTTACACAAAACAAAGCAGAATAGTATCACATCAAGGTACATAAAAAGATCTTTGGGACATGGTGGGCATCCCCCAAATACATCTATGCAATTATAGTAATCAATTGACTTTGACAAAGGTGCCAAGAACACATAATGGGGAAAGGCTTATGTCTATACTAAACTGTGTTGGGAAAACTGTATCCCCACATGTGCAAAAATAAAATTGTACCTTACCTTATACTCAAAAAAATCAACTCAACATGAATTTAAGATTTAAACATAAGATCTGAATACTGAACTAGAAAAAGGATAGGGGAAATACTGCTTGACATTGGTCTTGGAAAGAAATTTTCCATATATGACCCCAAAAAGCACAAGCAACAAAAACAAATTAGACAAATGTAAAAAGATCTGCACAGAAAATGGAATAGTCAACACAGAGAAATGACAACTTAGAAAATATTCACAGACCATACCTGGTGGGGAGTTTATATCAATAATACTTAGTGAATTTTAACAATTCAGTAGCAAGAAAGCATATAATCTGATTGGAAAATGAGGAAAGACTTGATTAGCATTTCTCAAAGGAAGACATACAAATGACTAAGGCATATGTAAAAATACTATCATTAATCATTAAGGAAATGCAAAGTGAAATCACAGTGTTACAGCACCTCATTACTGAGGCAGTGGCTGTTATAAGCAAGGCAAGAGAAATACATTGGCAAGGATGTGAACAAAACAGAACTCTGTACTCTGGTAGAAATTTAAAATACGGTATGAAAATTCCTCAGAAATGTCCTATATTACCCAGTGTCCCCAGTCCCTGGTGAACATCCACAAGAGCTCAAGTCCGTTTGTTGAGGAGTTGGCTGCACTCTCATGGTCACTGCAGCCTGACGATAGCCAAGATATGGATGCAACCTCAGTGTCCCCTGAGTGGTGAGTGGCGAAGAAAATGTCACACATATATATACAAAAGAATGCTATTCAGCTTTAGAAAGAAGAATACGCTGTCATTAACAATAATATGGATAAACCTGAGGCCTTTATGTTAAGTAAAATAAGCCAGGAACATAAAGACAAGTACTCCATGTCATGTCATGGCTCATATCTAGATGCCCTCCAAGTCTCCTGCAGTCATAGGTGAGGCTTTTGGGAGGTGGCTGGATATAGGGTGTGAGAATAGGAATGAAAGGTAAGTGATAATTAAATTCGTGCACTGATTAGTTTAGCATAGTTCTGGGTGTGGGCAATAAGACGGAACACCCTTGGTATGAGGGCAACAACCAATAGGCTTATAGCCTCAACCAGCAAAAAGGGAAAGAAAGGAGGCTTGCTGCTTTCTTGCCTGCAGCCTTCTACCTGGCCTGCCATGAACAGATTCTCCCCTGCCACATCCCTCATTCTCCTCTTCTATGCCACTGTGCCTTGGAACCAGCTAACTATGGACTGAAACTTCAACAAACTGTGATCTAAAATGATCCTTTTCTCTTTTAACTTGTGGCTGTCAGGTATTTTGTTTCAGCAGCAGAAAAGTAACTAGGACTCCACGTGATTTCACTTAGATGTAGAGTCCAAGAGCATTGAATTAATAGATGCAGAGATTACAATGGCAATTACTGGGAGGTAGGAGAGGAAGCAGTGAAGATGAAGTAATAGCAGGTAAAACACACAAAGTTATAATTACATTGGTTAATAATTTCCAAAGCTATATTGTATAGTATGATTAATATGGTTAAAACATATTGCACATTTGAAAATTACAAAGAAATTCTGAAATGTTCTCATCACAGAAAACAAGTATGTGCACTGATATTTTAATTACATTGATTTAATAATCTCATATAAGGTATTCCTGTGCCAAAATATCACATTATACATTGTCAGTAAATATAATATTCATTTATACCTTACTAAAACTTTGGAGGGTAGAGACTACCCATGGTCACAGCTAAGCACTGAAAATTAATTAAAAAGTTAAATACAAGGTAATTGAGGTTGGTTTGCTTTTTTGCCTAATAAGACTATTATTTATTTGTTCTCCTCATGTTTACCTCTGTGGAGTCTTATTTTTATGGAATTTCTGGCTGTATACTTAAGGTAGGTTTGTAAATACCACAGTCATGAAACTACTAGTGATTCGGATGTTGATAACTAGTTCTGTAAGGACTATGGAGGTTAGTATGACCTTTTTATTTTCCCCTACATCTGAACTATACTTGGAATGAATGCAAGCCTTCTCCATTCCAATATAGAGTACTGTGTACTTTACTGTAAATATTTCTCCAGATAGATTTCTCTGAATATTTCAGACCATGTTATAGTTACTACTCTAAAAGAAAAGCACTAGTCCAGGTATTTCAAAAGAGGTGACAATCAAGCAGCATATTGGCAAAGATGTTACCAGATCAGTATGTTCCATAGATTAACTGTTCAAGAATATCACATAGTGAAAATACTATAGGTTGATTTCTAGGCTTAAATGTTTTATGTGCCAATGTTTTATGATGACCTAAACTCTGAGAATTAGTTATGGATGGTATAAAGAGTTAGGGTTAGGGTCAGAATTAAGAAAGATCAGATATACCAGTGTACAAATTATATAAAAGGGTTTTTAAATTATTCTATTACTATTTCCTTACCATTTAGGGGTCAATTTCAACATCAAGGGTTCTAAAGTGTTCTAAAATATTTTAAAATAGTTAAACTATTTTCGAATGTTCTTTTCACCACATATGCTTAGACACCTCAGAACATAAAGTAGAGTGGAATGTGGGTGGTAAGTTGAGAAAAGAAAGGCTCTCTGTCATCTGAGAGATCTCAGAATTCCTCATAGAAACTCATGCAACTATTATCACATTATGACCCATATTTTCTCCATGAAAATTATTGAAGAAACTCCATATCAATTTCAAATAGTCAAGCATGAATGAAAGTCAGAGTCTCATGCATACAGAAGTACCTGGATGCTATGCCAAATGTTAATCTCAGTTTTTATAATGATTATAAGGGAACCTCTAATATTACCCAGTGTGGGTACCCACACGCACATGCATACGCACACACACACACACACACACACACACACATGCACACATAAAACACACACAGATTTGAGAAGACAACAGCTTTAAAAACTGGAGAGGCAAGAGTTCACTTTATGTGCCTTCTTTATTGTCTTAAATATTTATCTTTTCTCATATTCTTACATTTTACAATTCCCTTGTATGGAAATATAGTGCTAAAATGCGACTGAAAATCTAATGTCTCTTGCACTTAAGCTTCATGAATATTTTACTTGAATCTCTGCCCTCAGGGGCTTTGCATCACTAGAGCATTATACTCTGTTCTTGATGCATAAATTATTCTAAAAATGCTTCCAATTTCAAGCAAGGTCAGCCTGGAAAAAATCTGAATACAAACAGGCTTGATTTGATGCAGCTTGAATTTAAAAGTACGCAAGTTAAAAAAAAAACAGTTTGTAACTTGTTTTACTCTCTGCGGACAGTTATCATTTTCCTAAAAATTAATTCCAAGGATACATTTTATATAAAAATAATTCATTTTTGTCCCTTTTCCCTTACACTGAACATGTATCACTCACTTGTGTCTCAGACATGTGGCCAGGCACAAAGGCTATAGTGACCAGCACTACAGAGTTATTTCCCACCCTCATGTAACAAATAAATCATTATGAACTGTGGGATGTGGTCAGGGAAACAGGGAAGGGGAGAGAGAATGGTAACAATGACAGTCTTTTCTGAGGCTTTCCTGGTAGGAAGCCGCGGAAATGGAGGTAGGAGGGCAATTCAGGCAGAAGTGGCAGACCGATGAGCCAAGACGAGAAAGAATCTGCCTGCTTGAGGAAAGAAGTGACCAGCGTGGTTTCAGCAAATTTAACTGGGTGCAATGATGGAGGTCGGGGAGGAAGATCAGACAAAGTCAAGACCTCAGACTTATGATTAGGCCTTGATAAGGGACTGGACTTATGGAGTTTTCAGTAGAGGGTGGAGTAGCATAATTAGATTTACACTAGAAGAAGCTGTCTTCCCATGCTACACAGAAGTGGATTTTAAGCAGGTAGGAGGCCATATTCTCTGGCTTGGAGCAATACCCTGAAGAGAGAAGATGCAGATAATAATTCAGAAGATAGAGTAGACACAGATAAAATCATTTACTTGCTTTAGTGGCAAGAATAACTACACTTAAAATGTGTGCAAGAATGTATTGAGAAGAATGAAATATATCTATTAAAACCACAGAATCACAAAGCCCCAAGAGAACACAGATTTCACCCGACATCTTACTTCACAGTTTAGACTTTTTTTTTATTCTGATTTTTAAATTGAAATGTATTTTTTTAGCTATGCACAAACAGAGATTGCACATATTATGGCTACAGTCATTTAAAGCTAGGTCTGGGGATATGCGTTCACCTTGGACTCGCGCAGAGCTGGCAGATCCACACTGCTTGTTCACAGACTGCCCTGCTGCTACTCTAGGGAAGCTTTCTGTCTCTGAGCAGTTTGGTGTCCTCACAGAGTGGAGGATTCTTGCAGAGCAAGAAAGAATGCAGAAGCCACAGTACCACAGTAGCTTTTCATCCCACTCTTCAATATTGCACACTTTTATTTCTTCACTGCCCTACTGCTCTCTTTCATACATACTAGTCCTACTCTGTCAAAGGGGGAAACACAAAATGCGGAATTCTAGGCAGAAGTGGTTTGGGGAGCAGTATCTGGCTACCCAAGGTAGAAAGAAAACAACATAAATGAGCTAAATGTCATCTATTAATGCAGGAACCCAGAAGATAATGTGTAGAACTAATACATCAAAAAATAATCATTTGCATAGTGATTTAAGGAAATAGCTGGTGTGATAAAGTCAGCTTATACAAGTTTTTAGCCAATTGCTAAACTTTCAGAAATGTTGAGAGCTGCTTAATAAACACAGTCATTAAGAAAAGTCAGAATTGCTGCGCTGCATTTTACTGTTTCCTGCGCTCTGGAGATGAATCACTGCATCCGTGTGGTGGCATGCTGTGCAACAGTGAGCCATGGCTCAGCCCTTGAAATGCGGTGCATGGTGATATCACAAGGCAGCAGGGTATCAGTCATGATGTGAATATTTATGCCACAGAAATCATGAAGCACTATGTATCACAGTGTGACGTTAAGTTGTTGATTACCTAGACTTAAAGTAATAAGTAAAATATTAGTAATGCTGATTACATTTCAAAATGCATCAGTAGCACGGTTACTAAATTGCAAATGGTACAAAATCTGAAGAAATACCATCTATGTTTACATATCACACCACTGATGAATAATAAAATCCAGACATTTCGTTATTTAGCTTTCATGTCATTTTTTTGGTACAAACCATATCAATTAACATTTATACCGATTGAACTAAACTAAAATAGCTAAGTTTTTAACTTAACAAAATGTTATTGCAGCAAACAAACTAGAAAATTCAACCAGAAGAGACCCAGAATAGCAAAAGCAATTCTGGGCCACAAGGACAAGTCAGGTGGAATCACAATCCCTGACCTGAAATTATACTACAAAGCTACTGTAATAAAATCAACCTGGTACTAGCTAAAAAACAGACCTGACGATCAGTAGAACAGACTGGAAGATGTAGCCACAACCACAAACACACTCAGCCACCTAATCTTTGACAAAGGGGCCAAACAAGCTCACTGGAAGAAAGATAGCCTCTTCAATAAATGGTGCTGGAGAAATTGGCTTGCCTCTTGCCAAAAACTGAAAATAGAGCCAAGTCTATCACCATGCACCAAACTCAGGTCAAAATGGATCACAGATCTCAACATTAAAACAGAAACTCTAAATCTATTGGAAGAGAAAGTAGGTAAAAATCTTGAAGACATAGGAGTAGGCAGAGAGTTCATGAACAAAAATGAAACTGCAAGGGAAACACTTCAAAGAATC
>PVLD010029832.1:0-17568 GCA_004027595.1 Dinomys branickii
GGTGGATCACACGGCCCCACGCCCTTCTCACTCCAACATCAAGCAGGAAGCATGAACTGAGTTACTGGGCTTCAACGTCCACCCTGAATGCCCTCTGTGAGCACCTTGAGCCTCAGTGGCCTGCGCAATCACCACCTATTCCTGACAGCAATGGGATGAGTCCACAGGCTTCAGGACTCACCCCAAACTACTAATACGAGCAACAAGTGTCTCCATACTGTTTGCATATATGAACCTTATATGAACCCATGACGACTGGGTAAGCAGCAGAGAGAGAACCTCCCGGAGGAATGCCACTCAGACATAGGAATATAGCAACATGTGAAGGTCAGAAAGGAAAGAGGTGGATATCCTGAACTCGAGAAGGATCTGAAATGGGAACTGAAACCCTCGGAAAGACTAAGCAAAACCTCCTCTGGAGGAGGGGATCGGAGATCTGCCATGGTGCAGTCGGAGGGAGACTGAGACGGAGAGGGAGGAGGTCGCCGCTCCAAGCACACCCTTGGACCACGCCCTCATTTCGGCATTCACAGCTTCAGCTTCGGAGACCCATTGCCCAGCTGCAAGGGGTGGGGAATGGTAATGCTGGAGATCAGGAGGAGGTGTGAGGAGAAGAAAGGGCCTCCGGCATCAAGGCAACGGGACAGAGCCAAAACGGTCACAGAGGGCGCCCCAATGGGGGCGCGTGCCCCGCGGCTCTCCGCAGTGGGCCCCGCGGCTGTGCCGCCTTGGGCCCCGGGGCTGCCCCACCGTGGGCCCCGCAGCTGCCCCACGGTGGGCCATGTGGTTCCCCTGCCGTGGGGCCCGCGGCTGCCCCACGGTTTCCCCGCCGTGGGCCCCGCGGCTGCCCCGCGTTGGGCCCTGTGGTTCCCCCACTGTGGGCCCCACGGCTGCCCTGCTGTGGGCCCCGTGGCTGCTCCACTGTGGACCCCGTGGCTGCTCCGCTGAGGGCCCTGCTCAGGGCACCTCATGGACTGGACCCACCCCCACCCATAGCATGACAACAGGGTGGAGCCGGGTGGTCCGCTGATAATAAATACTACAAAACCAGAATTATCCTATGTTTACTATCAATCATAGTGCAAAAAGTCTAGAAATCAATCACAGAAGGAAGCACAGAAAAATTAAAAATACCTGCAAATTTAACACACTTCCGAATACCCAAGAGTTATAGAAGAAAACAAGGAAAAAATTTAAACAATTTCTGGAAGCAAATGAAAATGCCAGCACAACACACTAGAACCTATGGGACACAATGAAAACAGTCCTAAGCAGGAAGCTTATTGCAATCAATACTTGCACTAGAAAATGAGCAAGCTTAAGTAATCACCTAACAGGACTCTCAATATATTTGATAAAAAACAATAATCCAAGCCCAAACTGAAATTGAGGAAAATCAGCAAGATCAGAGTAGAAATTCAAGAAACTGAGACTAAAAAAATGCAAAGAATTAATGAATCATAGAGATCATCCTTCAAAAGAATAAGCAAAATAGACAAATCCTTAACCAAATTTCACAGGGAGAGAAAAGATTCACATCAATGAAATTACAAATGAAAAAGGAAAAAATTACAAAGGACACCACTGAAACCCAGAATATAGTAACTATTATAAAAATTTTATTCCAACAACCAGGAAAGTTTTGAACAGATGGACAGATTCCAAGACAGATACAAATTACCAACAATGAAGGAAGAAGACTTAAAATTTTTGAACAATCTAATACATAAGAAGCAATAAAATTAAGGCAGTTAAAAAAATCTACACCAACTAAAAAAATGTCCAGGACATGATTCTAGACATCCTTTTATACTCTGCAGACTGCCCGATGAAACTGAAAGTGAAAGAAAGCTTCCAAACTCACTATTCAAATCCAGCATCAATCTGATCCCAAGGTCAAAGACCAAGCTATAAAAGAAAACTACAAGCCAAACTCCTTAATGAACATAGATGCAAAAATCTTCAACAAGATATTGGCAAATTAGAACACAACACATCATCAAAAAGACATCATGACCAAGATGAAATCATTCCAGGGTTGCAAGGATGGTTTGAGATATGCAAATTAATAAATATGCAACATAATCAGAACCAAGGACAAAAGCCACATGATCATATAAATAGATGCAAAAAAAGATTTTCACAAAATCCAACACACCTTCATGATAAAACCCTAAAGAAAACAGATATACAAAGACCTTACCTCAATCTAATAAAAGCCACTCATGAAAAACCAATGGCCAGTATCATATTAAATGGGGAAAACAGAAAGCTGTCCTTTCAAAATCAGGAACAAGATAAGGATGTCCAATATCACCATTTCTGCTCAACTGAAAATATTAGCCAGAGCAATGAAGCAAGAAAAAGAAATAAAAGAGATACATATAGAAAAGGAAGAATTCTAATTATCATTATTTGCAGATGATATGATACTCTACATAGGAGACACAAAATTCCACCAAAGAGTAACCAGTTTCAGCAATAAACCAGGATACAAAAATCAACACATAGAAATTAATAGCATTTATGTACACCAATAATGAACTCAATGGAAAGGAAATTAGGAAAACAATACCATTCAAAATATCATCAAGAAAAATTAAATATCTAAGAACTAACCTAACCGAGCAAGTAAAAGATTTCTATAATGAAAACTCGGAACTCTGAAAAAGAAGACTGAAGAGGACATCAGAACATGGGAAGATGTTCCTTGTTCCTAGACAGCCAGAACCAACATTATTAAAGTGCCAACATTCCCTAAACTGATATATAGCTTCAAAACAATCACCTTCAAAATACCAACATCATTTTTCACAGAACTGGAGAAAATAATCCTAAAAATTCAAGGGAAACCAGAAAAGACCCAAAATAGCAAAAGCTTTTCTGGGCAATAAGAACAAAGCAGTAAGCATCATAATTCCTAAGTACAAATTACACTACAAAGTAACAATGATAAAAACGGCATGTTATTGGCACAATTATAGACATGTGGATCAGTGGAACAGAAGAGAGAATACTGAAACATCCCCAGACACATTCAACTATTTGATCTTTGACAAAGGAGACCCAAAAAAACATACTTTGGAGGAAAGATCGCCTATTTAACAAATCATGCTGGGAAAACTATCTGTGTGTCGAATACCAAAGCTAAACTCATACCTCTTACCATGTACTAAATTAAAATCAAAATGAACCAAAAATCTAAACATTGAAACAAAAACAATAAATGTATCGGAAGATAAAACAGGTAAAACACTTGTATCCATAGGTGTAGGCAAGGACTTTCAGAACTCAAGGTGTGCAACGAATAGTACCAAGAATCAATAAGTATGATTATATCAAATTAAAAAGCTTCTGCATAGCAAAGGAAATAATCAGCAAAGAGACAACCTACAGAATGAGAAAAATGTTTCACCAGCTATTCCTCAGACTGAAGACTAATATCTAGAATATATAAAGAACAAAAAAATTAAAATAGATGCCCCCTAATAAAAGACCCAACTTTAAAAATGGGCAAGTGAAGTGAATAGATACTTCTCAGAATAACTACAAATAGCCAAGAAACATATGAAAAAACATTTGATATCTCTGGCCATGAGAGAAATACAAAGTACAAGAACATTAAGATTTCATCTCATACCAGATAGAATGGCAATCATTAAGAAACCAAACAATAACAAATGCTAAACTTGCTACAGTGAAAAAGAGACCTCCTTATATTGTTGGTGAGAACATAAACTAATACAACCATTATGGAAATCAGTACAGAAATTTCTCAAAGAAATAAAATTAGACCCAGCTATCCCCCTTTTAGACATCTCTCAAAAAGAGATATGGACATCACTTTAAAGAGATACATACCAATATTTATAGCAGCACAATTCATAAAAAATAAATTCTGGAGGCAGCTAGTATGTCCAGAAAATGATAAATTGATAAATGAAAATGTGATATCTATAGATTTCTTGGAAAATGAGGGAGTGGGAAACAACTTAGCCTATCCAAGATTCAGAATATAGACATGAAAAATAGTAATTTGGAAAGAAAAGAGAGAAGTATATCTCCAGAACAAGGAAGGATCTGTCAGGAAAATTAAAACCTACACAGAATTTGAAGAGACAGAATACAATGCAGAGAAGGGAAGGGGCAATCTGCACTTTCTCCACAGTTACCGGTTCATGGCTCATGGGAAAGAGAGATTGTACCTATAAACAAAAAGTAAAAGCTGGGACTTCAGAGGGCTTCAGGGAGTAATATGGTGGTGAAACAGACTGTTGGGTGGCATGAGCTGCAGGGAAAGTGTGGGTTCTGCTCCCATGTGAGTCCTTACACCAGCAATAGCTGGTGAGTGACTCTAGTCCAAGTGTCTGACATGTCCCCTGAAAGGAGTACTTGGTTGGACACCACTCTGGGGACAAGTTAACTGTTTGATCCTGAGACTCAGATCACCACTGCAATGACTTCAATTCAGGCCTTAATGTGTTACATTCCTATAGTAACTAGATGAGAGACAGTCATGGTAGAGAGTCATGGTCAGTGCTCTGCAGTCAGGCTGGAAAGAGAACCTTCAGGGGTTTAAGTTAAAGGACATGGGCTCTGCCCCCACAACCTGAGGCTAAGCTCAGCCTAAAGTGCTCTGGATTTGAAATTCATGGCATTGGCACCCTCATCTTAATCCTACTGCTTGCTGGTGCCTGCATACAGCACAAATCTGGGGTTGGACTGCCTTCTTTATCTACCAATGTGAGCATGGACACTGCCCCAGAATTGTAGAACCTGGAAGAAAAAAAATATATAATCACAGAGATTTTTTTTCTTTCTGTTTTTGTGGGTTTGCTGTTCATTTGCATTTGGGGGGCTCTGGGGTATTTGTGAAGTGCGCATTGTTTTTAGAGTTTTCTCCCATTTTTTAATCTTTCCTTTTCTCCTTCCTTCTTTACTAGTTTCTTATGGCTTTATCAGTTTATTAAGTTTTTTAAACTTTCTGTTGCCCTTCCTCATCTTTTTAAAGTTTTCTTTTAAAGAGAGTAGTAAATGAGAAAAAAAAGAACAATAGCAGCATACCAGCATCACAAACATAAACCAAAGCAAGAACATTTAAAGTGAAACAGGGTTTCAAGACAAAATAATATAAATTAACAGTGGTTGTTATATTCCATATTGTTATCTTCAACTACGTTGCTTGGATTTCCAGGTGTAAGAATGGAAGATTGTTCAAGCCATCAAAGAGAATAAGAGAATAATTATTAGATAAAACATTAGAGATAATACAGAGTTTCACTAGACAAGATGGTATGCATTCACCATGCTACTTCCATTGCATATTGTTACCTTCAAATCAGTTGCTCAGATTACAGATATATAAGATATAAGCATGCAACATTGCTCAGAACATAAAAATCTTTAAGCATTAACTGTTCCTTTCAATATACCGTCAGACATCAGCAATACAATTATCGCAGTTATTCATATATATTTATATTTTGCCTTTTTTCCATCTTTTTTCTTTTTTCCCTCATCCCGGTTGCTCCTTTCTTTGAACAATTTCTTTCCCTTTCCTATCATTTATTGTACGTTTTGAGTTTTACTTTTTCTTTCAGGTTGCTACACCAGGGAAACAATATGATGTTTACATGTGTGGATCTGATTTATTTCACTTATGAAATAAATGAATATGGTATTTATGTTGCCTCCATCTTATCTTTTTTACCTCTTTCTTCCCTTATTTTTCTCTTCACCTTTTTAATCTTTAATGTTTTATTTTTATTCTCTGTATTGTTTTTACACTTTTTATCTTCTATATCTAACCAGTTTTTTCTTACCTTTATCTAATTCTGTAAACATACTTCTATTTCTAAATTAGATCCTTTGTACCACTTGTCTTTCTTCCTTCTCATATAAATTAAGGCATCAAATTTTTCCTCTTGCAGTCACCTATTCCCAAACTCTGTATCTTTGAGAGTATAAACATAATCTTTTGATACTTAATTCTGTAAAATTACATTGAATTCTTTTCTACCATTAGAGGAGACATAGCGATTGAATTTAATGCATAGAATTAGCTGTAAGTCAACACCTGGGGTGTCTTTATGTTTACACCATAATTATGGATTTCTTCTCTAGGTTTAAGAGTAGTGCATAATTGGTTCATATTATGTTAATATCCAATTTATCTTGAACAGTACTACTACAGCTGATTTGCTTGATATGACAAGGTTTACACAATTGTCACTATTTCTCTGTAAGCCAATGCTAAGACTACCTTTCTAACATTAAGAATATTAAGAGTACATTCCCAGAGAACTTGATTGGTGGGATAATTACAATGTATCCTACCTCTCCTAAGTTAACCAAGGTAGCCAGATTTGGGGGCTGAGTCAAAGGACTATAGTTAGGCATGACCAAAGTTCATCACTGCAAAGCAACTAATGGGATCTCTATACTAGCAACAAAGTCTTTATAAACATCCATAAATCTCAGCACAAAACAAATGAAGAAAATAGAAATATGAGAAGAAAAGGGAACAAAATGCCTCCCAAAACTCCCAAATCACCTGAAGCCAATTCAGGAGGTACCAAGGGTCAGAACAGTATAAGGGACATTAATTAATTGAAAAAACAAAAAGAAGAGGTTAGAAAACATCGTATTATACAGCATCCAGTGCAAATTCCTTACTATCTTCTCTATAATTTGATATTTCCTTTAATGTTTTTGTGTTAACTAATATGAAGATAACATTATGTAATACAACACCCAATGGTAATTGCCTACTATATTCTGTATAATTTTGTATTTTCTGTATTGTTTATGGCTTATTCTGGTTCATATGTCTCCATTCTTTTGTCTTTAAAATAAAATTTTAAAAAATACTGTAAATTGTTTGCACATTAATTTGAGTGACCATTCTTTTATCTTTCCTGTATATTCTCTATTTTAGTGGATCTATTAAAATTAGCACTTTATACACTGCAAAGTAAATTAAGTACTTCTATTTTAAAATATTAAAACTTTTGCTGGCACTGCTTCAGTCTCGAATATCTTCATGAGTAGGTACAACTTCTGCTGGGAGTCACTTGGATGATGAAGCATCTGTGCAGCTTGGCTGATGTGCTTATTAAATGGCCACTAGAACCTTAGAATATGATTTGAGTAGTTGATTGGCCATTTCTAGATTCTTTGGCTATATAGCTTATCCTGCTGTCTTGAGTTGATGTTTAATTTATTAAGTGTATTTCCTGTACTAAGATTCTTTTTTAGCTTTTATTTACTAATATGTATCCTGAGTATTTCAAAGTGTGGTGTAAAAATAATAAAACTCAAATAGGATGATACAGAATAAAGTATAGCTTTGGTACCAAAAAAAAAAAAACAGATCAAAGTGGTACTCAGTGGGATCATGGAAGATATAGTTAAACTGATAATGGCAGTAATAACCAAAATGATCCAGGAGCATTTCAAACACAATAAGACAAAAGCCAGAGGAGCTAAACAAAATACTACAAAATATAAATGAGAAAATATTCTATATATTGTGAAAGAATGAAACATACAAATAAGTGATGCATACAGAATCCCAAGTAGCCACAATCATAAAAGAACTACTCTCTGTCACATCGGAGTCAAAATCCCAAATTCCAAAAGAGGAAGAGAATCTTAAAATCTCTTACAGAAAAACAACAATAACTTATGAAAGTAAACCCATTCGAATTAGAGCAGACTTGGCTACGCAAAACTTAAAATGCCAAAAGGTCCTTGAATGAAGTATTTCAAGTGATAAAAGGTAACTACACCCAACTCTAACTAATGTATCCAGCAAAACTTCACTTCTAAATTGAGAGGGAAATGAGGAGCATGTCAAGAAACCTATGACCACAAAATCAGCATTATAAAACTTTCTCATGGATATCCTACAGACAATGAATGTCAATAACTCAAAAAGAATGAGTACACCAAGCAGGGTGAACAACTAAACCAAAGAAAAAATATGAGGAAATCAGCAAAAGTAAAATGATGCAATAACAGGAATAAGTTACTATCTCTCAGTAATAACTCTCAAGGTGAACAGTCTAAATTCTCCAAACAAAAGACACAGATTGGCAGAATGGTTCAAGAAACAAAACCCAATAATATGCAGTATAAAACAAACATTTAATTCAAAAAGAAATTCACAGATTCAAAATCAAAGGATAAAAAACAATATTCCATGCAGTGGGAACACAGAAAAAAAGCAGGAGCAGCAATCCTAATTACAGACAAAGTGGATTTCTAGCCCAAAGTGAACAGAAAAGACAAAGAAGATCACTACATATTGGTTAAAGGAACAATTCAACAGGATGATAGGAATTATGAAAACATATGCACCAAATACTTGTATATCCAACTTCATAAAACACTGGTGGTCATAAAAAATCAGATCGATGCCCATACATTTGTAAAAGGGAACCTAAATACTCTAATGTCACAAATAAATAAAGTAGACAAAACAACAACAAAAATAGAGCTGAACCAAACCTTCAAACAAATGGACTTAATACACAGCTTAGCATTCAACAACAAAAGAATACACATTATTCTCAGCAGCACATGAAACTTTCTCCAAAACAGACCAATGTTCTAGCCCATATGAAGCATGCCTAAATAAATATATAAGAATTGAAATTATCCCATGCATATTATCAGATCATAGTGCAATGAAACTAGAAATTAATGGCAACATAAATCAGAGAAATTATGCAAAAACATGGAAATTAAACAATATCCTCTTGAATAATACATGGGTCAACAAGAAATTGGGGGGCCAGGCATGGTGGTGCACACCTGTAATCCCAGCACTCAGGAGGCTGAGGCAGGAGGATCGTTGTGAGTTTGAGACCAGCCTGGGCTACAAAGTGAGCTCCAGGCCAGCCTGAACTGCATAGTGAGACCCTGTCTCAATAAGACAAAAACAAAACAAAAACCAAGAAATTGGGGGAAAAAATTAGTTCCTAGAATCAAATGATAACTGCAGTACAATATGGCGGAACCTATGGGATACAGTGAAAGCAGTCCTAAGATGGAAATTTATAGTGGTAAATTTCTCCATCAGAAAAACAAAGTCAAATAAATAACATAATAATGCACATCAAAGTCCTAAAAACAAATAATCCAAATCCAAAGCTAGTACAAGGAGTTAGAAAGACCAGTGCAGAAATTACTGAAATTGAGACCAGAAAATACAAAGAATCAGTGAATTTAACAGTTGCTTCTTTGAAAGAACAAGCAAAATAGACAAACCCTTAGTCAATTTTCTCAAAATAGAGAAAGAAAGGATGGAATTTCATACAATTAGAAATTAAAAAGGCAAAATCACAGTAGATTCTGCCAAAATACAAAAAAATCACCAATAACTACTTTGAGAATGTGTACCCTAATAAAAAGGAAAATTCGAAAGAAACTGATAGATTCCTAGATACCCATAGGTATCACACAAAGCTGAACCAAGAAGAGATAAACATCCTAAATAATCCAGTATTAGTCAATGAAATTAAAAAAGCAATAAAAACAACTACCAACTAAGAAAAGCCCAGGTCCCAATGGATTCATGACTGAATTCTACAATAACTTTAGAAGATATCTAATGCCAATATTCCTCAAGCTCTTTAATGAAACCAAAAGGAGGCAGTACTTCCAGAGTCATTCCTCAAAGCAAGTGTTACCTTTATTTCAAAACCAGAAAAGGACCTAACCATACAGAAAACTACAGGCCAATCTCTTTAACGAACATACATGGAAAAGTCCTCAAGAAGATACAGCAAACAGAATACAACAAATCAAAAAGATCACCATCAGCAAGTAAGATTTACTCCAGGATTGTAGGTCTGATTAAACCTGTACAAATCAATAAATGTTATACATCTCATAAACTGAAGCAAGGATAAAAATCACACAATCATCTCAATAGACATAGAAAACGCATTTTAAAAAATACAGCATTGATTTATGATTTAAAAACCCTCAAGAAAACAGGTATATAAGGTCTTTATCACAATCTGATAAAAGCCATCTATGACAAATTAATGGTTAACATCATACTAAATGGAGAAAAGCTGAAAGCTTTCCCTCTAAAACAAGGAACAAGAGAAGGATGTCTGCTATCACCACTAATGTTCAATATAGTTCTCAAATCATTAGAGCAACTAGAGAGACAAAGAAAAGAGATATGGATAGGAAAGGAATAAATTAAGTCATTATTACTCACAGATGACATGACCCTGTATATAGAAGATCTCACAACTCCACCAAGATTCCTATAATTAATAACCAATTTCAGTAGCATAGCAAGATATAAAGTCAACACTTAAAAAATCAGTAGCATTCTGTACACAATAAACTCAGCAAAAGAAATTAGAGAAATAATACCTTTCATAACAGCATCAAGAAAAATGAAATAAAGCTGGGAATATAGCTCAGTGGTAGAGTGTCTGCTTAGCATGTGTGAGGCCCTGAGTTCAACTCCCAGTACTATTAAAAAAATGAAATAGTTAAAAATTAACCTAATGAAGTGCAAGATTCTTACAATGAAAAGTACAGTACTGTAAAAGAGGTAATCAAAGGTAACATCAGAAAATGAAAAGAGATCATCTGTTCCTGAATAGGCAGAGTCATTATAGTCAAAATGGCCATACTTCTAAAAATAAGGCCAGGCATGATGGCACACACCTGTAATCCCAGCACTTGGGAGGCTGAGGCAGGAGGATTGCCGTGAGCTCAAGGCCAGCCTGGGCTATATAAGTGAGTTCAAGGCCAGCATGCACTACATAGTGAGACCTTGCCCCAAAGACAAAATGATGTACAGATTTAATGCAATCCCAAACAAAATACTAGCACTTGATAGATCTAGAGAAAATAATCCTAAAATTTGTATGGAACAAAAAGAGACCTAGAATAGCAAAAGCAATTGAGCAACAAATGTAAAGCAGAGAGCATCACAATCCTGGATGTCAAGTAATACTACAAAGCTGCAGTGATTAAAAACAGCATTGTATTGGGGGGAAAACAGACTTCTGTATTAATGGAACATAATAGAGAATGCATGCACATTCAGTTACCTTATCTTTGACAAGGGGACAAGTACAAGTACTTGTGCTGGAGGAAAGACAGCCTCTTTAAAAATTGGTGCCAGGCCCATGTTTACAGTAGCACAATTTGTCATAGCTAAATCTTGGAAACAACTCAAATACCCATCAACTAAGAAATGGATAAAAAAGATATGGTACACAAAGGAGGATTACTCAGCTATAAAGACAGATAAACTCGAGACTTTTATAGGTAAATGGATGCATACTCCAATTAAGACCATACTCATCAGTGAAATAAATCAGACTCACATGTATAAACATTGTATTGTCTCCCTAGTGTAAGATACCTAAAAGGTAGAACGGATATTGTGAAAGGGAAAGAAACTGCTCAAAAGGAGAGAACAAATGGGATGAAGGAAAACAG
Organism: Dinomys branickii; assembly: GCA_004027595.1. NCBI lineage: Eukaryota > Metazoa > Chordata > Mammalia > Rodentia > Dinomyidae > Dinomys > Dinomys branickii. The sequence continues at coordinate 11,482 of PVLD010029832.1, forward strand.
AAAAAAAAAGAAAGAATGAAGGGGGAAAATACATATATATACACACTAGATAGCTAAAATAATTGTATTACTATTTCTGTTGGTTTACTGAAAGAGTTAATGCTTAATTTTTCTGATCAATTTTGCATGCCTATATCTGGTAATCTGAACTAACTTGAAGATAATAATATGCAATACAACAACCATTATTGATTTTCTATCATCTTGTTTTGAAATTCTGTATTGTTTTTATTTTTTTAATTCTCTTTAAAATTTAAAAAAATTTGGTGCTGGGAAAACTGACTATCCACCTGCTAAAGGTTCATCCTACACACCTCTCTCACCAAGCACCATGCTAAAATCCAAATGGATCAAATATCTAAGTATTAAAAGTGGGCCCCGCGGCTGCGCTGCTGTGGGCCCTGCGGCTGGGCCGCTGTGGGCCCCGCGGCTGCCCTGCAGTGGGCCCCGATGCTGCTCTGCAGTGGGCCCCGTGGCTGCTCCACTGCTGCTCCGCAGTGGGCCCGGTGGCTGCTCTGCTGAGGGCCCCGCTCAGGGTACCTCATGGACTGGACCCGCCTCCACCCATAGCACAACGACAGGGTGGAGCCGGGTGGTCCGCTGTGAGCATATGTGCTTTTCCACCTCCAACTACGGCAGTTTGTATACACCCATGTATGTTATAGTATAGTCCGAGGCAGCTATATCTCTTCCCAAGGCGAGAGTCCAGGGGTATAGATAAACCCAGGAGTACAGTTATTATCACAGGGAAGATGAATGATTGAGTGGTAGGGCAACGGAGATGAGGGAGGAGAAAAATTGAATGATCAAATGGGCCATCATCTGTGTAACTGAGCAACAAAGGTGAAGGTAACATTATGTAGCACAGCTTCCAGAGCTAATTCCCTTCTATGTTCTCTATAATTCTGTATTTCCTCAATCGTTTTTGTATTAAAAGAAGTGAAGATAACTTTGTTATGCAGCATCCAGTGATGATTCCCTACTATCTTCTCTATAATTTAGTATTTCCTTTAATGTGTGTTAACTAGTGTGAAGATGACATTATGTAATACAGCATCCAGTGCTAATTCCCTGCTATGTTCTGTATAATTTTGTATTTTCGATATTGTTTATGGCTTGTTCTGGTTCGTATGTCTCCATTCTTTTGTCTTAAAAAAAAAAAAAACGGTGCATAGCGGGCCACAGGAATTGGGAGTATCTGGAATGATTTCAGCTCTAGGGCACATATCATTGACTGATCCTGCTCAGCAAAAAAGACAGAGCAGGACAGCATTCACATATATAAAAATGAGTGTGGAAACAATATAGGACTTAGTAGAGACTCTACACCTCTCCTATATGTGGTGGATTCAAATACTGCAGGCACCAAAAAGAGACTATTTGCTCAGTACATTGAGGGACTTTTTGGAATCTATTTTTTTGGTTTTTTCCCCCATGGGGGGAATTCTTTTCCTTTAATCTCTCATTTTGTTTTCTTGTTTGTTCTTTCACCCTTATCTAATTCTACTAATTTTCTTTACTCTAATTGGAACCTTTGTCTCACTTTTTACTTTTCTTTCTCATCTTGTATTTTTCAAATGTTACTTTTCCCCTTCCCTAGCCACATTTGTTTTAGTATTACTATGAAGCTTTAGGTATTTTCAGATATTTAGTTGATTATGCTATTACTGTTGAAGTCTTTTTTCTATTTTTAATGTTGGTAGTTATATCATTTAGTAGATATTTAGTGTATCTCAATAACCAATTTGTCTTTGCGTGTATTACTTAAGATCTCTTTTCTATTGTTAAGGGTAGTATAGTGGTAGCTTTTATTAGTTCTTCTGGTATCTCAATAACCAGTTTGTCTTTGAAAATATTGTTGCTGTTTGCAGTGGCAGAGTTGCTACTATTAATTAGTTTTACCTGCATGTCAATATCTGTTTCTCTTTGTGTCATCAACATTACTGCACTTGGTTTCAGGAAAACCAGGTGCTGGCCCAGTAATACTGTAACCTCCCCTGTGCAAATTAACAGGTGGTTGGATCTTGGGACAGAGGTATGGTCAGCAGTTAGCACATCCAAATCAAATCACTGGAAAGTAGACATTAACTAAAGAGATCTCCATAATAGCAACAAAGTCTTTTGACTATACAGTAAGTTCCCATTCAGGTTGCAGAACAAATCATAGCTCATATGTCTGCCAGATATTGTCACAGTTGCGCTACTGCGTGCTTACTGTGTAGTGCGATACTGTATAGTAGTATAGTGCTCAATCAGATCCCAGGATTTGGAAGCAAGAGGAAAAGATTTACATTGTATGTTTGTGTCAAAGGTGCATAAATGAATTCAACTAACAAACATTCTCTCAGAGCAGAACTTGTAGGTTAGTCACTTACTACAATCAACCCTCACTTTGACCCAGCCATTCCTCTTCTAGGAATCTTTCTAAAAGAGTTAAAGATATGATATAGTGATACAGGCATACTCATGTTTTTAGAAGCACAATTCATAATACTAGTAGGTAAAGCTTGGAAGCAGCCTATATGTCTATCAACAGATAAAGAAAATGTGGTACTTATAACCAATGGAGTACTACTCTGACATAAATGATAAACGAATCATTTGTAGTAAAATAGATGTACTTTGAATGATAAATGAAATAAATCAGATATAAACTTAAATATCACATGGTTTCTCTTATATGAAAAACCCAAAATATAAAGAACAAAATAAGATAGATAACAAGAAATAGGGAGATAGATCTTTTGTATATGTGATGGGGACCAGGAGATGGAGGGAGGAGGGAATGGTGGTCTAGGGGATAAAAAAAATGGAGATGTGTTATGTAAATGTACCAACTCCCCATGAGGAATGTGGTCAGTACGTGCGGCAAACATGCACTGATAAAACATAAAAAATATATACAAATATAAGCTACACAATGGGGGAAAATATTTGCAAATTGCATATCTAACAACGGATTTGTGTTTAAAGATACAAATATATAAAAAGCTCTTAATACTCAGCCATGGAATACAACCAAGTTAACAAAACATCGAAAGACTTTAATGGGTACTTCATCAAAGGTAATATATAGATGGCAAATAAGCACAAGTGGAAGCATTGTGTTGAATTCATGTGATTCTTTGGGATGATCCCTGTCCCAGCCCCAGAGGATACTTTTTTCACCACAATGATTGTACCACATCTATGTCAGTCAGTATATGCCTTCCTGGGCCATTCAACTAGCACAAAACTTGAATCTTTTGAAAAATGATAGTGGGAAATGAGCATGTCTCCATTTGTTGCAGGCAGCCATCTTGTAACCTTGAAGAAGTATTCTGAAAGCAAAGTTGACATACACAAGCTCTAGTCAAATTGTGCCCAATACCCACATGCCACTAGACATTTTAATTATATAAGCCAGTGTCCCATGCTTCACTTACATTTTGTTATTTGCAAATGCTTTATGTCTACTATACTTATCGAAGTCACCATCCTCCAATACTTATCTCACCTCCATGTGCCTACTAAGTGTTCTTCCTTTCCTCTCAGCTCCTAATTTCTGTCCCTCTCACACACACTGAAGGTCTGTCTCTCTCTCTCATACACACACACACACACTCTACCTCAAGCCCTTACGGTACTTCTGTGTTATTGGATTTCACCTCCTTTCCTCTTCTAGTTACAGCACTGACTGTGGTACAATATAGCATTCAATACTGTTACACTGTGCTTATGTCTCACAAAATGGTTAGCTTTTAAGAGTTCAACAGTTCCTTTACTAGACTCCTCTATGTGTCATCATTGTATTCATTTATCCCATGAAGATGAGGCTTGGTAGGAAGAAGGCAGGGAGGCTGAAGGGCATCCATCCCAGTTTATCTACTAATGCTTGTATGTCTGCCCTTGTCTTTATTGTACAGGGAGCCACAAAGGTTGCCTTCCTGCCAAATCCTACACTTTCAAATATAAGTCCTCCTCTACAAGGGAGGAAGGGCTACGACTGACTGAAAAATGACATGTGGTCTGTCTTTGTCTCTTCCCTCTAACCCCATGTGGTAAATGCTTGGTCCCCTGCCTGAGGTACTTTTGGGAGGTCAGTGGAACTTTTAAGAGATGGGGCCCACTGGGAGGTCCTTGTTCACTGGGGGTGAACCCTTGAAAGGAAGTTACATCTTAACCATAATCTTACAACAACCTTCACACTGGCTTCTAGGATGGCACATTTCAGACACTGCAGAATTGCCGAGAATATTTAGAAACCTGAGTCAGATTGTTAACGGTTTGGATCATATTTATTAAAGGGTTGCTCATAAACCTGTGACACTTATAGGGAGGTAATGAAACCTATAGGAGGTAGGGCACTGTGGAAGGAAGTTATGTCATTGGCCAGCTCCTCCCTCTTTGCTTCCCAGTCACCAAGAGGTGAACAGGTTTTCCTCTGCGATGTGCTTCCACCATGATGTACTGCCTTCTCATAGGCACTAAGTGATGGTGTCATGCAACCACAGACTCTGAAACTGTTTCAGTTGGTTTTTCTCAGGTACTTTGACACAGCAACAAAAAGCTAACACACTGACCTCTGTAATACAGTTCCTACCTACCTCTTCAGTTTCATCCCCCAACACTTACCCCCTTACTACAGCCTGTACTCCAGTTCAATTTAAGAGCTTGTAATTCCATTCACGTACCATTCTGCTTCATGACTCATATTTGCTTATTCACTCCCTTTCGCTTGGAAATGCTCTATTCCACTTCATCCTTCTGCCTTCCCCTGGCCAGTAAATAGCCTTCAAAGTGAACTCAAGTGTCACTTCTTCCCAGAAGCCTTTCTTGTTCCTCAGACTGGATTGGGCTTTGTTTCTTTATGCTGCCATACTCTGTACTTATTGGCAACACTTTTTCCCAGTATAGTGTTTTCCACGTCTGTGCACTAAACCATATGCTCCTTGAAAATCAGGCCCTTCAATGACATGCAATAGGCTTAACACACAAGCTCTGACAAAACACTATAGAATGAAATCATTGATATGGGATGGATGCTGGTACTCTGGTAGTTTCCAGCAACTTTGTGTCACAAATTTGGTTATATCTCCTCTACAGTCTAAGGTCTACCATGCCTATTGATCCAGCCAGCCATCTCTGATGTGCTTCAAACACCACATTCCTTAGGGTCAACTTAATTTCCTGCCGATTTGAAGTAATTACCCCCATTCCTTTAAAGGCCCATTTTATCTGCAGTTTAAAAAAATAGATTATAGGCTTTGTTGAGGAAATTTTACTAGGAAAACTTAAGCTACACTCATTGATCACTTGAGTGAAAGATACTGAATTCTTCAGTATAATTTCTTACAATAACCCTATGAGATAATGGTTATGTCTTCATTTTACAGATGATGAAACTGAAGCAAGGAAATATGAAATGGTCACTTGAAGGCCACATAAGTAGCAATGCTGGAAGTAAATCACTGATCTTCTCAAATCCCAGACACATTCCCTTCTACCACAGCCTACCGGTAGTCTTCAGGTGGGGCCAGGGATCTGAAGGGTGTAATAAGCAAAGGGAAGCCATGAAATGTTCTTAAGCAGCAGAGGATGATGCAAACAGAACTTTGGAGAGATACTCCTAAAAAGTTGTATAATGTGGGGAAGGCTTGACTCCTAAGAAGGAAAATCTAAAATGGGTATTGCATCTCTCTGACCACATGCATTCATGAGTGCTAGCATTATAATGTAGACCTACAGAAAAAGAGGGCTGGTCAAGGTGAAAACATAAAAACTGAGATGGAAGAGTCCACCTTCTGTCTCTTAGGTTGCACATGTGGATGACATCAAGGTTCTGACTGCTGAAAATGGTGCGGGGGGGTAAAGAAAATGGTCGGGGATTTCTGTCCTTTATGGGATTAGAGTTGTTTTGACAGTTTTATAAAGGCTTCCTTAGGAAAATGGCATTTTGATGGGGCACTACAAGATGAGATGGTGCCCTCTCCATCTCTCTGACAGTTACTTCCTCACTGGTTTCCCTGCTTCCTCCCTGCTCAACTCCAAAAGGATCCTTTATAAAAGCAGGGTGGATCATGCCATTTTCTGCTTAAAACCTTTTTA
>PVLD010029833.1:0-17567 GCA_004027595.1 Dinomys branickii
TGATTTAGTCAAAAATCATCTCCAGTCTTCAGAAGCAACCAAGTGTCTCCTGAAATGTCACTTTTGGTATCCCTTCATCATTAGTGACCCATAGCCATATAATGGCAATGATTATCATCACATTTAATCAGCATAAAATCTGAGTAATATAAATGAGGCATGCCATTTGATTTTAGTCTAAGTTGGAATGAAAATCACATTAATGTGTTTTACATGTACAGATTAAAATTACATCAATTTATTGTAAGAACTGAATAATTAATGACTTAGAACTGCTAATATTTTATGCAAAACAGTTAACTTATTAAGAATGTATTAATATGGGCATAAAAACACCAACTAGCCAAGTGTGGCGGCACAAGCAGGCAATCCCCAGCTACTCAGGAGGCTGAGGCAAGACAATCACAAGTTTGAGGTCAGCCTGGGCAACTTAAGGCAGACGCTGTCTCAAAATACAGGGTCTGCAGATATAAATCAGTGGTAGGGCACTCCTAAGTTCAAACTTTGCTACTGCAGGAGAAAAAATATTTCAAAAATTGAAAAATTGGACTTTATCAAAATATAAAACTTCTTCAAAAGACCCTGCTAAGGAAATGAAAAGACACGCAACCAACAGGGAGAAAATACTGCAAACCACTTATCTGATAAAGGATTGGTACCCAGAAAATATAAAATATTTTATAAGAAGACAAAATATAAATTCTTAATAAGAAGACAAAATATAAATTGAAAATAACAAAAATATAAACAGACTTCATCGAAGATACAGGGTGGCAGAAGGGTTAAAATTAAGACTTCTTAAATAAAGAACATTGATAACAACATGGTCCAAAAACCTTATACAGTGCTGCTGGAAATGCAAAATGTTCAAATCCTTTTAATGAGGTTGCCAGGTTTTTATCAAGTTAAAACATTCACTTACATGCTACCCAGAAATCTTACTCGGGTATTTATCCAACAGAAATGAAAACACATGCCCACAAAAAGATGCGTAGGCAAATGTTCATAGCAGCTTTATTTATAATATCCCCAAATTAAAAACAACCAAAATGTTCAACAAATGGTGAATGTGTAAGTAAACTGTGAAACATCCATACAATGGAACAGGACTCAGCAACAATAGAGGAACAAAGTATTGATCTGCGCAGTGTGGGTGAATCTCAAAAACTAAGTGAAAGAAGCTATTCACGAAAGGTTACCTATGTGAAATTCCTTAAAAAGGCAGAACTATGAAGATGGAAAATAGATCAGTATGTATTTGCCAAGAACTGAATATACAGAAAGGACATCTCCTGTAAGAGTGCAAGAGGACTTTTCAGGAGGATATAAATGTCCTGTATCTCAATACTGGTGGTAGTTACACAAATGTAAATAGTGTCAAGCTCAAACTATACATTTAAAAGGAATTAATTTTATTACATGTAAATTATACCTTAAGAAACACAGCTTTTTGCAAATAATATATTAAAAAATAAAAGCAGTAAACAGTGACCATTTGTTGAATGACTCAATGAAGAATTTGACAGTTAAAGGACTTAAAGAAAAATAGAAGCCAACAAATATCTGAAATGTTAAGTAAAAATATAAGAAAATAATACATGTTAGATTGTAACATAATTCTAATCTTTGCAGACATATTTGGTATACTAGCATTTATAAGATTATAAAACAAACTTTTAGAGCTGCATTAATTTCTACTTACCTCTCTGGATCACACACAATCTAATGAACGCATATTGAATCTAGCAGCTGATGATGCTGAGAAATTAAGTCTCACTCTGTAATGTCAAACTTTAAAAATATAACTACTTACATTTGCGTGTGTATGTCTGGTACTGGGGAATGCAGTCAGGGCCTTCCCAGTGACCTACATTCCCAACCCTTTTTGTATTGTTTATATTGAGACAAAGTCTCACTAAATTGCTAAATTGCCCTGGCTGGGCTTGAATTTGTGATTCTCTTACCTTAGTCTCCCAGAGAGCTGGGACTACAGGTATGCACCATCATGCCTGGAATTACTTATATTTTTAATAAAATTATAATAATGATGTATCCTTGAATAAAAGTTAAGATTTATTTAACACATAGGTTTATTCTAAGTTGGTGCTATTTTGATTGGGCCTTGACTGAATCTATGTCAAAACACTGTACACTTGGGTTCAGCCTTCTCTGCCCTCAAAGGACTACGGTCAACCCACCATTACTAACAGTTCAAAAATCAGAATCCATCTTCAGTACGTTAATTTATTCCCACTTTTTCTTTCTGCAGCATCAGGCAGGCACTGCACCACTTAGCCATACTCTCAGCCCTTTTTTTTTAAACCAGAACAGTACAGTTTGGATAGAAGGGACATGGTCTCACGTTCAATAGTAACCAAAATAAAAGAAACCAAAGTAAACAATAAATATAATAGTAACAAAAATATAAAATACCTAGGAATTAACATATGTGCAAAGCATAAAAGGAAACGTCAAAAACCCTGCAAAAACAATATAAAAGGCTTGAACCAATGGAAAGGCACAGTAAGTCTTTAACTAGGAAGCATCAACATCATAAAAATGATTCTCTCCAAGATGACTCATAAACTCGATGCTATCCTAAAAAAAATACTAAAAGGCATTTGGACAGCAACTAGAGAAGTTGATTCTAGAATCACTTGACAAACCAAACAAGAGAAAATCACAGGGGAAAGGCCTCAATGATTGGCACCGTGGTATTAATTTCATAAACACAGACATAACAATGCACCAACGTAAAAGTAAAAAAATATGTACATACAACCACTGTAGAAATCAGTGTGGAGATTCCTCAAAAAACTAGGATTGGAGGTCCCATTCTATGCAGCTATTCTCCTTCTGGGCATCTTCCCAGAAGAATTTAAAACATTATGCCACAGCGATATATGCACACCCATGTTTATAGCAGCACAATTTGTAATAGCTAAATCTTGGAAACAACCTAAATGGCCATCAACGAAGGAATGGATAAAAGATGTGGTATGTTTACACAATGAAGTACCACTCAGGCATAGAGGACAAAGTCGAGGTTTCCAGAGGTAAATAGATGCAGCTGGAGACCATACTCATAAGTGAAATAAAGCAGACTCGCATGCATAAACACATATTGTCTCACTAGTTTAAGAAACTGAAAGAGTAAACAAGATTCAAAATGTACAATAGATATTGGGAAAGGGAAAGAAACTGTTCAAAAGGAAAGAACAACTGGGATGGGGGAAAGGAGAAAAGAATATATATATATATATACACATACACACACACATAAGATAGCTAAGATAATTATACTACTAATTTCTATTAGTTCGTTGAAAAGGACGGTTTGTACTTATATTGTTCAATCAATTTTGCAAACCTATATCTTGTTATCTGAGCAACTACTTTGAAGATAACAATATGCAATATATTAACCATTGTTAATTTCCTACTTCCTTGTTTTGAAATTCTGTATCAGTTTTTGTTTTTTCTATCTTTAAAATAAAAAGTACAAAAAAGTACATACAGGTATTCAGCATGTGACAGAGAAGGTATCCCAAATCAGTGGGGTCAGGGTGGACTTTCTCATCACTGATATTGGGACACAGAGTAGCTATCGGGGGTACCTTTTTTTTTTCTTTGTTGGTTTGTTTCAGTACTAGGAAATGCACCTATAAACTGCAGGTATAGTGTAACAACCATTGGTGAATTCCTACAATCATGCCAAGTGACACTATATATTGTCTCTAATGCTCTTTTCAATTATTATTTTCTTATTCTCTTTAATGATTTGATCAATCTTCTATTCTTACCTCTGGTAATCTGAGCACCTTTGTTGAAGATAACAGTATGTAATATAACAAGCACTGTTAATCTCTTTCATTTGGTTTGAAACCCTGTATCATTTTTAGTGTCCTTGGTTTGTGTTGTTTGTATTTTGCTATTCTTCTTTTTTTGTACTATTTTCTTAAAATTAAAAAAAACTGCAGCTACAGCCTTCACACTAAGTTATATTCCCAGCCCTTTTTGATTTTTATTTTTGATTCAGGGTCTCACTAACTTCATGTCCAAGTTGGGCTCAAACTTGCAATCCTGCTGCCTCAGCCTCCGAAAATGCCCCGTAGGACCATGTTTCTTAATGATGAAGTCCATGCATCATTTTAAAAAATGGAAAATTTCAATGACTTGACAGCAACAATAAACTTGGGGGGCATAAGCAAAGCAAAAAAGGGGAACAAAGTAAAAAAATGTGTAATTCATCACAGATAAAGGGCTAATCTAATGTGAAAAAAAAAGCCCCTAGATTCAAGAAAAAGGCAAATCCATTGGGGAAAAAAGGACAAATATAAGTAGGTAACTCACAGAAAAATATATAAATAGCGCTTGAACTTAAAAAGATATTCATCATTACTTGGAAGAGAAAAGCAAACTCAACACTGAGACACCACTTCCTCATGCTGACAAAAAAAAATCCCTAAGTTTGACAACACGCCTTATTGGCAAGGCAGTGGGAAAACAGGCACGTTCATTCACTGCCAGGGAGAGTGAAAAATGATAAAATCTCTGAGCGCAATCTGTCTGCCTCATCCAAAATTACAAACAAATTTACCTTTTAATCCAACAGCCCACTTCTAGGACTCTATCCCATATATACACTTGCATGGTTAGTCAGGTGTCATAAGCCACAGGAGGATAATCAGCACTCTGGGAGGCTTAGGCAGGAGGATCACAAGTTCAAAACCAGCCTGGGCAATTTAGTAAGACTGTGTCTCAAAATAAAAAGTAAAAAAGGATTGGGTATGTAGCTCAGCGCAAAGCTTCTGGGTTCAATTCCCAGTACCAAAGGGGAAATAAAAAAGGCCGAGGGCCCAGAAATAAGGACTGAATTATGTCACATCCACACAATAAAACACCATACAGCTATAAAAGAATGAGAAACAACTCCTTCTACTAACAGAGTAGCCATTCTAAGACAACATAAATGGAAAAAAACGCAAAGTGTAATACAGACACATGGTATACCACCCTTTGTGACAGAAAAAAATTAGCACATATATTTGTATTTGCTTGGATTTATGTAAAGAAATACTGGAACAACAAACCGTTCAATGTCAAGAAGGAATGGAAAAAAGGACCATACCTTTTCACCATGTCCTTTCACATTTCATTTATATGTGGACCATGTAAATATAGTACCTATTCAAAAATTTTTAAATATTTGCCAAAAACAAACCCAAAACCAAAACAAAGCTGGGCCCAGTGGCAAATGCCAGTAGTCCCCACTACTGGAGAGGCTTAAGCCTAGCAGTTCAAGGATAGCCTGGGTGACATGTCAAGATCTTTGCTCAAAGTTTTGTTTTTTCAAAAATGACCCAGGAAGAGCAAAACTAGGCAAGACTAAACAATGTGTTATTAAAAGCTATATGCATATGTTATAAAGCCAGGAAGACTACTTCAACATTTGCCACATTTCTTCTGTTGTTTTTGAGATTTGTGTTAACATAATTAAGAGGTAGGTGGGTTTGAAGGCTTTTGTTTCTATGGCTACACTCACGCACAAGAGCCTTCAATGTCTCTAGTTGTACTTCTTTCTTTATAAGGTTTTTCTCGATGTCTTCTCCTCCCTTGGCTTTGGCCCCATCCTTGCTGGCTTTGTTTTTTTGTTCTGCTGCATTTCTGCCTTTCTCTCTGTTCTCCCAGCTGTACTCCATTGTTGGTTTTACTTGGCGCTTGTTAACCTGGGAGTGGGGAAGTTGGAGATCATGTCATTCTCTAATGTCTGATTAACCCTCAAAACAGGCAGACACTATGAACCTGGAGCTGGGAGTCATAGCATTCCCAAGTGTCCTCAACCATCTTCCGTACGCAATGCTGCGCCAGCAGGGATTCCTGTCCCTCCCACAAGGAGAGCTTCTTTGTTTTTTCTGTTGTCCTGCCCCCATCTGCAAGACGTTTACACCAGAGCCCTCAGATTCTGTCCTCCTTCTTTCCACAGATAAAGACTTTTATTTCCTAGGGGGAATAAGATCTGTCTAGGCAGATTTCTGCAGCAGCTGTTTTCCCCAGGATTCTCCTCGCAAGAGGAAGAGAAACCCCTACACCTCTGAGCCCTAACCTTTGGAAATTTTTTGAAGTTTCTAGTATAATCTTACTAGCTTATGTGCCATTCAGCAGTGATCACGTTTATTTTTTATTTGACCGTTTTTACAGTACTGAAGATTGAACCCAGGGTTCTCACTAGGTAAGCCCTCTATCCTAAGCTATGTCCCCAGCACCACCCCCCCTTTTAAAATTTTGAGATAGAATCTCACTAAGTTGCCCAGGTTGGCCTAGAACCTGTGATCCTCCTCCCTCAGTCTCCCAAAGAGCCAAAATTACAGATGTGACCACTCTGGCTCAGGTTTTGACATGTCACTGATCTCTCAACCTAATTTGGGAATACTTGTTTGCCCTGAAGCCCCAGTTTTTCCTTGGGTTCAACCAAAGTCATTTATTTGCAGTTTGTTCAGCTTTTTCTTTAAAAGCCTGTTTGTTTTTCAAGTATATTTATCCGTAGCCTTTTCTCTCAAAGACTAGATATTTGAAATACTGAAAGACTGTGTCAAGTACATTATATTAAGTAGTAATCCCCTAAACACTATTAATCAGACATACATAGAAATTTTGGAAGTCCTCACAGTACAGCATTAATACTCAATCAAGGATGCTGATCCGTTCGACAGTTAAATTGCTATCGCACCAATTAAAAATAGCATTCATTTTCATCAACTGATGTATTCCCATAATACAGAAATGTGTGATGTTCATCTGGCCTTCTGGGGTAGAAAAAAATTGCTCAAACGTGCATAATACCTTGACTTTACATCACTGGCCCAGCCAGGCCCTCCACTCCAATATGAGGACTGAGAATTGCAGAGGCTTAGCTGCCCTGTTCCCCTGGAGATGTCTCCTACAAGGTTCTAACTCTATTAGGAATTTTTCTGGCACTCTTTAACTTCAGAAAATAAAGAAACATCACTATAAAGCCAAATAACAATGATTCAAAGAGGGTAGTACCTTCCCCAGGCACAATTTCCTGGATGAATTCATCCAAAAGGGGCCTGGTGGTGCCAGGGTATAACTATCAGTGTAGCCCTGAGAGAAAAACACATTGTTACAGAAATAATTACCAATTTGCTTACAAAAATTAATATGTACATTAAGTGACAATGTTAGTTACACTGCAAAGCACCTCCTGCTACCTCTTCTCCCTACATATTACATATGAGTTCAATGAAATAGCATTGATGGATAAGTTTACAAAATAGCTCATGTTTTTAATGCATATGCTTAATATTTTAAACATGAACAACCGTTTACCATAATTACCTCATCCTGTCCTTTAGGCCTATACTGCCAAAGCAGCTCCAGCCTGTGCCTCCACACCTACCTCCTCCCCATCCCCTGGGTTTGCTGATAAGAATACCGAATCTTCCAGCCCCTAACCACACAACCTCTCCCCTCCTTCTGGACCATATCCAGATATTGGCTATACTGCACACAATAATAGGCGCTCAGTGTAAGGATGGATCTTCACTTAAGCCCCTGTTTGGGGCTTAAATGCTCTCAGATCTACTTTCTGTCCTTCTTCGTTCTACTACATATTACAGGGAGGAGGACGGGCATGCTGATGCACGCAAATTACATTTCCAGGTGCCCTCCCAAGTGGCTACTAGTGAAATTCACCCCATGAAAGACATGGGTGAGAGACTAGAGGGAGGAAGAAAGGGAGAAGCCAAGGTCAGGTCCCCACTCGCCTCCTCCTCCTCCCGTCCTCCCCTCCTCGAGCGGTAGCTACGATTATTCTCAAGGCTGAAGCTCCCACCAGACAGCCCTATCTCCAATCCCTACTGGACAGCCCCCACAATGCTTCCAATTCCTGCTGGGTGACTGCATTTCTAGGTTCTGGTAATAAACACTATCTTTGCCTTGTGTCAGCTCAAGGAATGAGAATGGCTTCCTATTATCACTCCTCTCTAGGTTACTTCAACACACTGCACTGGGCTTCTGAGTTCTTCTTATGCCTTAATTATTGCATTGGTCAGCTTTCCTGTTCCTGGGACACAATACCCAATGCCTACAACTTACAGAATAAGAGGTTTATTTTGGCTCACAATTTCATAGTCCATGGTCAGCTGATTCAAAGGCAGAAACAACATGGTAGAAAGGCATGGGAGAGAAAGCTGTTTAACTCATGGCACCTGGGAAGCAAAGAGCAGGAAAGAGCACCCAGAGAGAAAGGGGCCATGGCCTAGATACTATAATCTCCAAGGTCATTGCTATAGTGTATGTCTAGATGTCCCCCTAAAGCATCATGCAGTCATAGAGTTTTTTCAGAGGTAGAGAAATCTACAGTGTATGATTGATTTGCACTGCAATGCTGGGGTTAATGGCACTGAGATTAAGGGCATGAGTGCTATACTCATCCTAGGGCAGGTAGCATACATACGATACAAAGGACAGAAAAAGACTTGTCCTCTCTCTGCTTCCTCTCTTGTTGCTTTTGCTGCCTTTACCATCTCTGGCTGCCATGACTGGTTGGCCCTATGCCATGTGCCACTCCACCTTGGAGCCAGCTGATTATGGACTGAAAACTCTACAAACTATGCACTAAATAAACCTTCCCCTGCCACTTTAATTTTGGGTGTCAGGTACTTTTTCTCAGCAATGCAAGAAAAGTAAGTAAGACAGTCATAGACTCATTACCCAACCAGACAAACCCAGAAGTGAGCTTTACAAATCTAGGCATCTCTCAAGCCAATCAAATTGACAATTGAGACTGACAGTCACATTACTACCAGTTGCCTCGTACTTGACTACCTGTTTCTTTTTTTCTGACTGAACTGGGAAGACTTCATCTGCCAGATCAGACCTCTAACCTTTACCAGATTTCCCAGCAAGGATAAAGATCACTACATTATTAGCATCTTGTCTGTGTCTCTCTTTGGTGCTACCATAAACAATCTGCACAACACTGCCATTGAAAATAGACAATTCTCTTATTCATACTACTGAAGAGAATCATCCTGGCTCACTCACAGCCTACTCTATTAATGAATGGTATCTTTTCTTTCCCCAGGTCTCTCAGTATCAAAAATGTACAGCAGCCAAGAGTCCTAAACTAGAAAAAGATAGACCATGGAAGGTTTAAGTTTGTGTCTATGTGTATGAAAACATGCCTAACTGCATAAACACATACACACACACACACACACACACACACACACACACACAGAGTCCACAGTTCAAGAAAAATAAATATCAGAGGACAGAGTATATGTGTATGGGGGTTACAACAATAAGAGTAATCGAAACTCTATTTTCACTCCCAGACAAGGCAGAAACAGGGACTGAAGTCATCCTCATGCCTAAACCAACAATAAAGACTCATGAAATAATGGTTTTTAAGACAGTAAACATCAAGAAATAAAGGCCAGTGGTCCCCAAGAGATGAGAAAACAAAAGGTAAGCCCTGTGATTGCCCAGCTTATTGCTTGAGAGAAATTTCAAACCACAGAACAGAGGAGGGAAAAAGATTAGAAAGTATGCAAGACTGTAGGAAAATAATTAGGCAGAATAACCAATTAAGTAAAACTGACCTAAATATTACAATAGCAGAGAAGGGTATTAAAACAAGTATAAATAATATATTCCATATATCTAAGAACTTAAACAGAAATATAGATTTTTAAAACATCAAATTGGGACTTCTGAGTATAAAACTATAATGTCTGAGATGAAAAATAACACTGGATGGGATTAATTCCAGATTAGACATTATGGAAGAAATTAATAGGCAGGAACAGCAATAGAAAGCATCCAAAATGAAACTATCAAACTGGCACTGATGAAATGATCTAATATGTAAGCAACTGGACTCCCTGAAGGGGTGAAGGACAGAAAAAATATTAGCCAAAAATTATTCTGAATTTAATAAAAACTATGAAACTACAGACCCAGTAAGTCCAACAAATCCCAAACTCAAAACACACAAAGAAAGCTGCACTGAAGCAAATTATAACCAAATTACCCACAACAATAAACAAAAAAATCTTAAAAACTGCCAGGAAACATTCTATCTTATACACAGAGGAATAAAGGATAAGGGACACATTACGTTTCTGTCAGAGACAATGTAAACAAAACAATGGAACAAGAAATGAAGAAATGAATTAATCTAGAATTCTAGACACCATTTCTAATGATTCTTAATTTCAGTGCCCCCTATTTCTGCTAAAAGTAAAACGATGCCAGACAGAAATAAGGGGCACTGAAATTAAAAATCATTACAAATGGTGTCTACACATATGCACATATAACTCTTTTATGATTTAAATGATACCTGACTGTTTAAGCAAACAAGAGATTACATGTTTACAACCAGTGAAAGTAAAATGCCTAAGAAAAATAACTTAAAGGCTTAGAGGGAATACATGAGAGTACACTATCATAAAATCCTCCTAGCAAATGGTATAATATCACTTTAAGATAGACTGATAAAGATGTATGCTATCTGAAAAACAAAACAGTGAGTGCGCTGATAGGCCATAGGAAAATAGAATCAACTTAAAGATACTGTGCACTAAAAAAGAAGTCAGAAAAGTAGAGAAAGAACAAAGAACAAACAGAAAAACTTGGAAACAAATAGAAAGATCACAGATTTACCCAGGCATAGTGGTGCATGCCTATAATCCCAGCTACTTGGGAGACTGAGGCAGGAGGATCATAAATTCAAGGCCAGTCTGCGTAATTTGGCACAATTAGATCTCAAAATAAAATAGGAAAAAGGGGTTGAGGATGTATTTCAATGGTAAAGTGCTTACCTAATATGTGTGAGGCCCTAAGCTTGATTCCCAAGACTGCTGTAAAAAAAATCATAGACTCAAATGTAATGATATCAATAATCATATAACATGTAAATGGTCAAAACCCCCCAATAAAAGGCAGACATTTTCTTATTAGAGTTTTGAAAAAGTAAGATCCTACTGCATGCTGCCTATGTTACTTTAAAAAGATGCCCTAAATTTTCACTCATAGGTGTGTACCCAAGGGAATGAAAATGTATTTCTAAAAAAGCAATAACATATGTCCACATACAACACATTTACATGAATATTCATAATACCCCAAAAGTAAAGCAATTCAAATGGCCATCAACTGATAAGGGATAAATAAAACACATATGGTATATTCACCGTGGAATATTATTGTGCTGTTAAAAATGAAGTTTTGTCATATACTATAAAATTACTGAACCTTGTGAGAAAAGCCAGACACAAATGACCACATATCATATGACTCCACTTAAGAAATGTCCAAAATAGGCAAGTCCACCAAGACAGAAAGTGGAGTGGTAGCCAGAGATATTGAAGGAAAATTGGCTGTTACTGCTAAAGGGTACAAGTTTTTGTTCTGGGGTGATAGAAATGTTCTCAAATTGGTTTTGCTGATGTTGCATAACATTAATACACTAAAAACCAATGAACTGTGCACTTTAAATGAACAAATTGTATATTATGTGAACTATATCTCAACACAGTCACAACCAATGCACTAGGGAGACATTTTGCAGAAAGAGATGAGCTGACTCTAAAACTTAAACAGAAAAGTAAAGGAATTGGAACAGCTAAATCGATTTTCAAACTGCATAAAGTTGGAGGACTTGCACTACCTAATTTTAAGACACACTGTAACACTGCAGCAAGAAAAACAGTGTGGCATTATCAAAGAGCTAGATGCACAGATCAGGGGAATATAATAGAAAATCCAGAAATAGATCCCCACAAATATGGACAATTGACTTTTGACACTGTTGCAAACATAAATCAGTCATTTTTAACAAAAATATTAGAGCTGAAAATTCATATGCTAAAAAAAGAACCTCAGTATAATAAACATGATACCTTCTACAAAATTAGCTCAAATAAATTATAGATTTAAGTGTAAAATACAAAAGTATAAAATGCTTAGAGGAAAATAAAGGAAACAATCTTCTTAATGTAGGATTAGTAAAGAGTTTTTAGACATAATACCAAAAGCACAACTGAGTGAAGAAAATGTTGATGCATTAGACTGCATCGTATTTTAAAGTTTAGCTCTAAAAGCACTACAGATGAAAAAATATGTATAGAAAATAATATTTGCAAATTGCACATCTTACACCAGATTTGCATGCAGAGTACACAAATACCCCTCAAAATTTAAAGAAAACCAATTATACAGTTAGAAAACAGGCAAAAGACTGAAAAGGTCATTTCATTAAAGAGAGTATGTGAATGGCAAATATGCACACAAACATATGCTCAAACAAGGGGAATATAAATTGAAACTACTGTCAGACACCACCACGCTCTATTACAATGGTTAACCTATTTCCCATTTACCCCAAATACCCACCCAGTGCCATGTATGACTTCAGGGTTTACCCTGAGATAACTCACGGATTACAACCCTAACATTGCCCTGAAAGTTTGCCACCTTTTAAAAATTACAGTGCTGAACACCTATTTCCTGTTCAGGATGGACAATCCTGAGTACACAGTCATGTAAACTTCAGACTGATGTTGACTGAAAGAATACTGGAAAAGCCAGGGCAGCAAAGGCTTCAAGGTCCTCTGGGCTCTGATGGTGTCACACTTCTTTGCCTGTTTAGAAGACATTTCCTCAAGAGCATACCACCACCATCAGGGAAACACAATCCAACTGGTTGCTGCAAAGTTTGCTGCTCACACAGCGCCAAGGATAGCAAGAGGAGCCAGAGATCTTCATTTGTGTAGAATGTGATGCTCTACTTCGTGCTCTTCCATGCTTTGAAATTTACCACAGGAAAAAAGTTCAGTAAATATAGACCATCATACACATTTCTGTTACGTTAAGATTAGAGACATATTCTGGTTAGAAATCACTCTAAGAAGAGTTTTTATGTTTTATTTTCACATTAAAAATCTGTCAGGCCAGGCATGGTGACACATGCCTGTAATCCCAGCACTCAGGAGGCTGACGCAGGAGGAACGTTGTGAGTTCGAAACCAGCCTGGGCTACAAAGTGAGTTCAAGGCCAGCCTGAACTGCATAGCTAGACCCTGTCTCAAAAAGACAAAATACAAAACAAATCAGTAAGATTTGCTTTAGCTCCAAAAAGCTAAAGGATAGCTCAGGTTTATGTAAAATTAAATAGGTGCTGGCAATATGCTACATTTTTTTCTCCAAGCAGGAAATGAAAACTACTGACAATACCAAGTACCAAAAAGAATGTGGAGCAACTAGAACTCTTTCATAAGCTAGATGGAATGTACCCCCAGACTAGAAAAGAGTTCAGCAGCTTTCTTATGAAGCTAGACACATGCTTACTCTATACTCAGCAATCCCATTCCTGGGATTTCTAATCTATTTCTAGCCCATAGAAAAATGAAAACTTACATTCATGTGAAAACTTGTATACTAGTGCTTGCAATGGCCCTATTCAAAATCACCTAAGCTGAAAACAATCCACATATCCTTCAACTGGCAAGTGGATAAATAAATTATAGTATAGCTGTAAGTAGCAGTCCCACATAGCAATAAAAATGACCCAATTATAGATACATGCAAAAACAAGGGTGAATCTTAAAGGCATTGCATTGAATAAAAAAGCGAATCTCAAAACATCATCTACTGTATAATTCCATTTATATGTCATACTCGAAAAGACAAACTACAGCAGTAAAAAAAAAGATCAGTGATTGCCCAAGTGGGTTGATAGCACAACACAGTGGTTTAGAATGACAGAACTAGACTTCATCTTGCTTGTGGTGCTGGTTACACATATGTCTACATATTTAAAAATTTATACAAGCAGACAAGTATATTGTATCTGTCATCACTTTAAAGACAAAAATAATAAATCTAAAGGAGTAATGATTTTAAAAAGAGTGTCAATAAAAATTTAAGGAACCCTCAAGAACACCAAAAGCTAACAAGCAGTTAACAGCTCACTTTGCGAGAAAAAGTTAACATAACAAGCCTGCTGTTATCTCTAAGAGCATCTGCTTGGATGGCTGAAGCTCCATGAAGCTTACCCATATGTCCTAAGGTATTAACTGATAAGTTGTTCTGTGTGCCTGGAACAATGAATTCTGCTATACCGGCCTAGCTAGATTGTTTTGACAATGTGATTTATAGTGAATGCCTGTTTTCCTTCTAAGCATCAAGAATTTCCGTGAGTGCCTGTGCAGCCCCCAATAAAAATGCCAGCCTTCAGCAAGCTTCCCTAAGCAAAAACCACTGAGTATGCACTGCTGCATTTAGCTGCTAGAGGAAAGTCTGTTTTGTGCAACCTCACTCCCAGGCTCCTACAGAAGAACTCTGGCAGCCTACTTGTAGATTCTTCCAGACTCCACACATCATGTCTTTTACCCCTGTTGGTCCTGCTGGGTCTCCTTTCACTGTAGTAAGTCATAGCCAGGGCACAGCTTATTCGATTATCTCTGAATTTTGTGAGTCTTTCTACCAAGTCACCTAATGTATGAGTGGTGTCAGACATCCAAAACAGTTATCAAATATAAGTGGCACTTTAAATCTGAACCCTTTCCTCAAACCCTTTCTCTGGACCTCTACTGCCTACTCTTCGGCCTCCCCGAGCACACCAAGCAGTCCTACATCCATAGTAGGTATGAACATCTGCATCAGGTCCTCCCAACAGACCCATGAGTCATATTCACATTCCAAGTGGAACTTGGGACCTGTTGTAAAAGTTACAATTAGGTTCAGCTGCAAATAGTACATTCATTTCTCTCTCACAAGCAGTAAAGAAGTATACAGTCCAAGACTGGCATGGGAGCTCTAAGGTATCAGAGACTTCAGCACCGTCTATTTTACGGCACTGTCAGAGTTCTGCATTCCCAAGGCTCTCTCTTGATCTTTTAGGGATGCTAGAGCTCTAGCCAGTAAGTCCACAGGCCAAGAAGCAGAAAGAAGACATGGTACAAGGACATGCTCTGCCTTTTAAGGATACTTTATACAAACCCCACATGACATTTCTCTTTCCCTCTCTGGCCAGAACTTGGGTCACATGACTATACCTCGCTGCAAGACAGGACAGGAAATGTGTTCTCACTGGACAGCTATATGCTGAGCTGAAAATCAGGGTCCTATTAGGGCAATGAAAGGGAAAACAGATGCTGGAAGGTAACTGCAGTCGCTGCTATCCCTCGTGAGTTCTATTCTTACAACAGTAATATGAGAATCAATCCTTTTAATAATCCAAGACAATCTAAAGTAAATGTATCATTGTCTAAAATATGCTGTAGGGGTAAATGCCGGTGAGGGTAAAAAGAGAAAATTTGTGGGTATAAACCTAAACTTGCCCCAATTAGAAGTTTCCTGCTTTCCAGCTTTTTAGAAAAAAAGAAAACAAACAATAGGAGCCTACAGTAAAAGTTAACAGACTACCCTCTCAGCATTACTATCTTAGAGACATGTTAAACACGTTTGCTTTTTTTAAAAATAGGGTCTCACTATGTAGTGCAGGCTGGCCTCGACCTCACAGCGATCCTCAGGCCTTAGCCTCCCTAGTGCTGGGGTTACAGGTGTGCACCATCACACCCAGCTACGTTAAACAAGCTTAATAAAGTCCAAGGCTTACCAGCACTCTTCCCGATAGACTACAGTACCTCTGAAGATATACAGAATCTTAATTTGTTAAAATTCCATATGACAAGGAGTAAAATGGCTGAATAAGCATCTCCAATTCCCATCCCTCCATAGAAACATTACAAAGCAAGCAAAAATTGTCAGAAGCAATTTTGCTAGAACTCTGGAAAACAGTCAGTGGTTTTCAGCAAGCAAGTAAACACTGAAGCAAGAACAAGACAACTTGGAAATGTATTTTTGTGGCATTTTATTTGCCCTTGCCTCATCCCTCACTAGCTCAGCAATAAACTTAATGATGGCAGGACCTGGTCAATGTGCCAGAGACAGAAGAGCAGATCTTACTTGAATTCTTTTCTGTGTTTGTTCTAGTATCTTTGGGGGCTTCCCAAAGGAATGACTGAAGGTGCTCATCCCCATTTCTTCTAACTAGGTGCCCACTCATGGTAGAAAAGCAACAGACATTGTAGAACACTGTAAAGTAGGCCAAAAAAACCTGCAGCTAATTCGGATGGAAAATATGGACCATTTCAAGGAAGAAAAAATGGAGAGAAACTGTTATGGCTTGAATCTAGATATTCCCCCAAAGCCTCATGTGGTCATAGGTGGGGCTTTTCAGAAGTGGCTGCATCTAGGGCGTATGATGCTGGGATCAAGGATGTGATGCTAAGGATTGATTCATGTTGTAATGCTAGCATTAAAGCTGCTCAACCCTGGATGTGAGTAGACTGGATAAGATATAAGGGGCAGTAAGAGGGCCTCTGCTAGTCATATGTATCTTGCTGCTTGTTGTTTGCTGCTGCTTCACTATTTCACTGTTTCACTGCCTTCTGCCCACCAAGAACTGTTTCTTCTCTGTGATGCCCCTCTACTGTGCCATCCTGCCTGGAAACCAGCCAACTATGAACTGAAACCTCTACAAACTGTGAGCCAAAATAAACTTTTCCTTCTTTAACTTTGGGTGTTGGGTATCAAGATACTGGACATATCAAACAAAAACTTTAAATCAACTTCCTTAAATATGCTTAAAGAACTAAAGGAAACCACGGACAAAGACAAAGCAGGAAGATAATATCTGAATAAAATGAGAACATTGACAGATATAGAAATTTTAAAAAGTACTAGAATTCTAGAATTGAAAAATACAGTAATTTCATTGAAAAATTGACTACAGGGGCTCACCACCATGTCTGAACAGTCATCAATATGAATTAGCAAACTGTAAGATATGACAAGTGACCTTTCTCAAGTCTGAGAACCAGAAATACACAGAAAAATGACAGAGCATGAGGAACCTGTGGGATAACATCAAGTAGACCAACAAAAGAATATTTGGAGACACAGTAGCTGAAAACTTCCCAAATTTGATAAAATACATGAATATATACATTGAAGAAATTCAAGAATCTCCAAGGATTAACTCCAAGTGATCCACATTAAAATACATTAAAATCAATCATGATAGACGCCAAGGACAAAATGTTAAAAGTAGCAAAGAAGTGACTTGCTCTATATAAGGAATTCTTGTTTGTTATACAAAAACTGGTTTCTCAGCAGAAACCCTGAAGGCCAGAAGGAAACTAAGATGGTATCTTTAAAATGCTGAGAGGAAAATAAAGTGCTGGTTTTTGTCTGGAATTCTGTATCTGGCAAAACAATCTCTCAAGAATGAAGAAGTTACGAAATTCCCAGATAAAGAAAAGCTAAATGAGATCATTACTAGTAGGCTTACCCTACAGAAAAATGTTTAGGATTTCTCAGGCTGAAGAAATAAAAAGACACTACATAGCCACAATGAAGAAATAAAGAGCATTGGTTTAAAAATAACAGGTCAATGTAAAACCTTCTGGTTTGTAACTCCTTTTTTCCTATATGATTAAAATGACAAATGCAGATTTATTTCACTTATGA
>PVLD010029834.1:0-17565 GCA_004027595.1 Dinomys branickii
GGGGAGGAGAGAGGAGAGGGGAGGCGGGCGGTGGAGAGGGGGAGGGAGGAGTGAAGAGGGGAGGGAAGGGGAGGGAATGTGTATGTGCTTGCTCTTTCACATGCTCGCTCTCCTCAACATCCCAGCACTGGGCTCCAAAAGACCACATCCAGGCTGATGGAGTGGAAACAAAGAAAGGGAAATACTCCCCTCGCGGAGCTCACAGAAGTCTCTGCGTTAAATGGGCCGCAGAACAGAGTGAGGTCTGGCAGGGCTGCCCAGCTGTGGTCTCCTCTAGGTGCATAATCTGAAACCTCAGAGTGTATCAGCTGCATTGAAACCTTCACGTGTTCAAAAGGCTCTGCAGGAAGTTTCACCGATGCGCACCAGTCCAGGAGGCAAGGTGTCCTGACCCGCGGGTGGTCAACGAAGGTCCTAGAGGGGGAGTGGGATAAAAAAGAGACAAGGGACACAAGAAATGGAGACAAGACAGGAGTCTGATCAAGTCTTGTTTATTGAGCAGAAAGCTCAGGTTTATATACAGTGCGGAGTGGGGATTGACGTCAGCGGGTAACTAGGCAACGGAAGGAGGTTCAAACATCACGCGAGGGTGGTCAGAGCATCAGGCGATATTACGTAATCTACAGGAAACTGACCATATATGGAAACCGAAACTCAACTCTCAAGATGGCTGGTAGTTTACAAAATGGATGCCGACCGCAGGTCTCTCAGCGGTCTCCCACAGCAAGGAATCCTCCCTCTCCACGGAACATAACTAGGCTGCTCTGAGTGTTGTGAACGCACATTCAGAAAGTACAGTGGTGGTGAGTTACCTCACCACCTACCCAAGTTCTTTGGCAGAACTATACCAGTGGCTAGGGATGGCAAAGGCGGGCAGTGACCCCCAGGCTTTGACTTCTCAGATAAAACCAAAGGAAGAGCATGCAGGTATTCATTCACTCCCAAAATATTTCCTGAGCCTCTAGTCCACACAGAGAGTAGGATGGCTTATCAATAGGCGCCTGTCCTTTGGAAATTTATATCCAAACAGCAACTCATGAGCTACCATGAAATATAGATAGGAGGTCTCCTTACGGATCTGATGCCAAGATACCCTCTGAGGCTCTCCAGTAGCACTCAGGGCTCATACAGCTCTCCAAAACTATCGAAAGGGGTCACGAATACTAAACCCTAGCTCTGAAAAGCAAAAGCAAGACCAACATTAAGTGATTATTGATGTTAAGAGAGTGGCATCTCGAGGATGGAAAAGGGGAACTACGTTATTAATATTTCCTCAGTAATTATTTACATGTATTTTTCCTAAGAATACAAACTTGCGAATTCGTGGAAGACCCAACGGTAATGAGCTCAGGGGAGGCGGTGAACTTAACAAATGGTGCGAGGAGCTGTGGATGTTTCATCACACGGATGGCATTTCCTGCACAGTTCACTCTGGCTCGTGCTTAAAAGTCTGCTCTGCTTCTGCAGCATGCAGCAGAGTAGGTGAAGGTGTTGGACTGAATTCCAGCTCCAGCATTCCGCTGCTTTTTGAGCTTCTCACATTCCAGAACTTTCGTGGTCTGTGTTCCTGGATTGCACTTCCCAAGTGGCAAACACAGGTTTTGATTTGCGTTCATCTGGACGAGGTGTGTGCTTTGAATTTCTGCACCTCTGCCTCAGCTCGTGAACCCCGAGAAGCGTCTGAAAGCTCCTGCGGTGCCTGAACTTGCACCAGCTTCGTGCTTCGAGGTGGAAGTAAAGAGGAGTTTCCAATAAAGATCAGAGAGTAAATGGGGTGATTTTGAGACTTAACAGGACCTCTCGTTGCAAATTCCGTGGGAAAGAGCAGGGGCTAGGGACGCGAAGAAATGGGGCAAGGGCGAAAATATGCCAAGGAGCAGGGAAAAAAATCCAGCCTTTTCAAATTCTATAAGATCAAATTCAAAATATAAAGAAGGAACCTAGCCACCCCTGGTATTTCTCAAATTCCACTCTGAGACTTAGTCATTAATATTCAGCATTTTTTGTGATTACTTTATAGACATGATGTCATTGTTTCAGTGTTTTACTAATCACCAATGACACAATTGCCAGAGAGCAAAGTTATAACATTGTGATGTTATGAGTGGAAAATGTCAAATGTCAAAATGTGGTGTCGGTGGGTAGGGGGGTAGGGTTCAGGTTAAGGTCAAGATATTTGGCTTGAATTTTTTTTCTTTTGATGAACCAAATCTAGACTTGGGGGGAGTTCTGCATTCTAGAACCACATTAAATACCTCGCCATTTCATTGTTTAAAAATCCAATGAAATATAAAGCTTCTGAAATGGGAATCTTAGAGGTAGGGCATAAAACTCCAGACATTCCAAGGAAAAAACCTTCTTCTTCACCACTCCAGGTTTAGACATTCCTTGAGTTTTTCACCACGAGGCAGACCATGCTAGCAAATGAGTTGGCAGGCTTCTCGGTCCTTCTGTGCAGTGTCCTGTAACAGCTGCTCCCACAAACACACATCCTAGGGTGATGGATGTGCATTCTGCTGAGGGAGACCCGGGCAGAGGCAGGTGTTTCCCCCATGAGGAGGTGACATACACTTGTGATCTGAAGCAGTGTGTAGCTGCCAGCAGCTGGTGATGAAGGGAAGCAGGGGCTGTGCCGCTGGGAGTGGGACCTGTGCTGTGTACGCCTCGGGTCCTCAGCACAGATCTCTGTGAGCTGTTGTTCTGTTTTTCCCCTTTCTTCATCCCAAACCCAGCCCTGCTTTGAAGTTATCATTTACCCACCTTATTTTATCTTCTGGGCTCGCTGATCTAATTACAAGCTTGATCAGGGACAGATGTTTCCTCCTCCTTGGTAGGAGGGCAACTCAGACTTACTCCTCTGCAGAGTTCCAAAAGGAGATTCTTTCCTTCCAATTTGGAACAGTAGAGGAGCTAACAGAAAATTACAGACTCTGAAAAAACAAAAAGATGCAGGGAGCTGTTGTATGAAAAGAACCACATAGACTCATTGAGCAATCTTTGTTTCTTCCAAGTTTACTTAATCTTACTGGCAGCACTGGAGATCATGACCATGTTTCATTAAGTTGGTGGGCCTGTGCTTTCTTCCACAGAAAAAGACAGAACAAATGAGAATATTAGACAATGAGGTAAATTAATGAGAAACAGGTTGCTTTGATTAACTCAGAACTTCTTTACTCAGAGAAGCTCTCGAAATCACACACACTACAAGTAGAGACTTACACTTCAAGAAATCCCTTCTTTCAGATGTGTGCATTTGTAATAGCAGGTACATGGTGTTATGTTTGGTGTGATGTGCACTTGAAGAAGAATTATTTAGAACTCTCAGTCTGGTAATGATGGCATAAAATAAAACCAGTGTGAAGAGTAAGAAAAACACACAGTGAAAACTCTCTGACAACCAACTAAGCAAAATAGGCAGGAATAATCCTATCCATTCTTCAAACCTCACATAGCTTACAGGAAAACACTTTAGAGAAGTCACAGATATTTTTAAACAAATGTGATTAAAGAAGTCAAGATGTGATGCTCAAAAGCAATGAAGTGACTGGAAAATCATAGTTAAAGGGACCATGTACCTAAAATAAAAGGGTCATTTTGATCAAAACATAAATGTCACATTTCAAACAAAACTCATAAATCAGGAAAGTAGTTCACTACTTTAAAATAAAAATTTCTTTTTAAATAAAATTTTTATATTGTTTAAGAGCACAGAGGCTGACTGGTCATATCACCTTTTAAAAATTGAATACAGATGAATCCAAAAGGAACTGGCTAAAGTGTTGGCTGCAGACCTTGCTTGTATTGCCCCTTCTCCCCGAGCCAAGGCGCTGCTTGGAGAACTAGGATTTCGTGTGTGTTTGGACCTTCTTATAGGTGACCCATGAGTTTAATTTCTGTATAGAGATTCTCTTATTTTTTATCTATCACATTTATGTTTGTGTAAATGTGGTTTGTCCTATTCACTAACAGGGATGTGCTAGGGTAGTGTAAAAGAGTCATCGGCCCCTGGAACAAACTTTATGACAATAAACTCAGTAGGCAAATCCATAAAATTTAATGAAATATTTATAAAACTCAAGATTAATGCAAACATTCCCTAATGAGCAAGATGCTTCCATTTCAAACAAAGACAGCATCCTCTGGGCTTCCTGGTGAGTTAGCCATCCACGGACCCAGCTTACAGAAGGGGCTAACACAGCAGGGGGGCTGCAGATAATGTGATGTATGACACACTTCAGAAAGCTAGAGGAAACTGTTTGAATGTGTCCATACAAAGACATGACCAGCATTGGAGGAGATAGTTACGCTTGCCCCGATTTGAAAACTGCATGGTATATGCTTGTATCCAATTATCACATAAATATGCAAAATATTCATGTTTGCATGTATCAGTTTAAAAGTAAATGTAGCTCCAAAAGGACAAATCTTTGAGAGAGACTCACAGAATCTAGGACAACTGCTCATCTTGTCTGCGTCACTGCGTGGGCCTATGCATCCTTCCATGCTCCACTTGTGGATCAAGCACTGCTGTGGCATGCTGCGTTTTAGAAAGGGTGGTGGGGACAGTAATAGTAATATTGCCAAGTGTCTTTGCATTTACATCATGGATGGTTACTTTTATGACTACCCTATGAGACTTTTGCTTATCAAATATTGAAAGTCTATGTACAGCATGGGTATGACATGTTTTCCTATAATCCAACGGTAAGTTTTCAAAAAAGAAAAGACCTGCTCCACTATGCACAAACAGACACAGCCACCTCAAGTCACCAAGACCATGTTGCTTTAGAACAGTTGGGCTTTCCTGTCAACTGTCTGGGACAGTCCCAATAATTTAATATTTTTACATTCTATAAAATGCCTATGATATGAAAAATCAAAACAGGACTGAAGAGGTAAGGAGGAAAGGATGAAAGAGATTGTAAAGCAGACATAGTGACAGGAATAAATCAATATCTAGCAATTATAACTATGTGTAAATGGACTCAATTCCCCAATCGAAAAACACACAGATAAGCAGACTGGATAAGAAATAAAATCCAGTGGTATGCTCTATACAAGAAACACATATAGTACACAAAGAAATTCATAGACTAAAAGGTAAAGATTGAAAAACAGTATCCCATGCGACAGGAGCATGAAAACAAACAGGAGTAGCCATCCTGTTTTTAGACAATATAGACTACAAGCCAAGAGTGATCTAAAGAGACAAAGAAGGACATGATATATCTGTTAATGGAATTATTGAAGAACAAGTAACAATTATAAACATGTATGTACCAAACCATAGTACACTCAACTAAGGGCTGGGGATGTAGCTCAGGGGCATAAGTGCCTTCCTGTCAAGCACAAAGCCCTGAGTTAAATTCCTGGTACAAAAAAAAAAAAAAGTGTGTAACAAGAGGCAAGAAAGAGTACACTCAATTTTATAAAGCAAGCACTAATAGATATAAAAGATCAGATAAACATCAACACTAATATAATGGAGGATCTCAATACTCCACTATCACAAACAGATCAACTAAACAAAAAACCAACAAAGAGATATCTGAGTTGAACCAAATTTTTTAATAAATGGACTTAGTAGACATATACACAGTGTTTCACCCCAAAATGGTAGACAGAATACATAGGTTTTAGCAACACATGGTACTTTCAAAAAATAGACCACATACTAGCTTATAAAGCATACCTAAATCAATGCAAAAAATTTGAAGCTTTACTATGCCTATTATCAGATAAGTGCCATGAAACTAGAAATCAATAGCAAAAGAAACCACAGAAAATATGCAAACATTTGAAAATTATACAATACACTGGAATAATCAGAGTCAGAGAGAAAATTAAAGAAGAAATAAGACAGTTCCTAGAATTAAACAATAATTCTAGTACAACATACCAGAATTTATGAGATTCAGTGAAAATAGTCCTACCAGAAAAGTTTATAAATGGTAATGCCCACATCAGAAAAACAGGACAAGTTAAAACAAATAACCTAATTATGGATCTCAAGATAGCAGAAAAACAAGAACAATCAAAATCCAGAACTTGTACAGGGAAGGAAATCAGAAAAATTAGAGCAGAAATCAGTGAAATAGCTACAAAAGCTACCAAGAACCAGGGAATCAAAAAACTGATTCTTTGAAACAATAAGCAAAATAGACAAATATTTATCCAATCTTACTAAGGAAAGAAAAGACACAAATCAATGCAATTAGAAGTAAAAAAGGTGAACTCACAGCAGACCCTACTGAAATACAGAAAATTATTAGTATCTACGTCAAAAATTGATAGGCAAAAAGCTAGAAAACTCATAAGAAATGAAGGGATTCCTAGATACATATGCATTACCAAAACTGAAGCAAGAGTTAAGAATCTTGAGCAATACAATAATAGGCAAAGAAATTGAAGCAGTAATTTAAAAACAAGCAAGAAAAGCTCACGGCCTGACGGGTTCACTGCCAAATTTTATAAGAAGTTCAAGTACTGTCTAGCTCCATCACTCCCAAAACTTTTTGGTGAATTGATAGCAAAAGAACACTTCCAAAATCATTCTCAGAAGCTAATTTTATCCCAGTCCTCAAATCAGGCAAGGAGTCAACCAAAATACAGAACTACAGGTCAACCTCTCTAATGAACACAGACATGAAACTCATCAACAAAATATGGGCAAGCAAAATACAGCAACTCATCAAAAAAGTTACATAACATGGACAAGCAGGCTTTATCTTATGAATGCAAAGATGGCTGACCATACACAAATCAATAAATATAATTCATCAGAAAAGCAGAAACACAGGCAAAATCACATAATCATCTCATTGGATGAAGAAAAAGCCTTTGACAAAATCCAGTATCCATTCATGATAAAAACCTTGAAGAAAATAGTTATACATGGAATTTATCTCACTCCAATAAATTCCACTTGTGACCAGTTTACTGCCAACATTGTATTAAAGAGGGAAAAAAACTGAAAACTTTCCCTCTAAAATCAGGAACAAGACAAGGATGCTCTCTATCAGCACTCCTGTTCAACACAGTCCTTAAAATGTTAGCCTGAGCAATCAGGCAAGAGAAATAAAAAGAGGTGTATGTAAGGGAAAATGAGGTCTAAATATCATAATGAGAAGATGACATGATCCTATATTTACAAGACCCAAAAACTCTACCAAAAGATGCATAGAATTAATAACCAATTCAGCAATATGACAGAACACAAAACTCAATAGCATTTCTATATACTAATAATGAGCTCAAAAAGTAATTAGGCAAACAATACCATTAGCAATAGCATCAAAAAATGAAATACTGAGAAATTAATCTGACCCATGACACAAAAGGCCTCTACAATGAAAGTTATACCACTTTGAAAAAGGAAATCAAAAAACATCAGAAAATGAAAGGATATCCCCTGTTCCAGAACAGGCAGAACAAATATAATCAAAATGGCTATACTTCCAAACACATACAGATTTAATGCACTTCCAGTCAAAATACCAATGGCATTTTTCACAGGTCTACAGAAAACAATCCTAAAATTCACTGGAACCAGAAGAGATCCAGAGTGCCAAAAGCAATGCTGGCTAACAAGAGCAAAGCAGGCGGCATGACAGTCCCAGACTTGAAATCACGCTGTAAAACTATAGTGATTCTACTGGCACAAAACAAGCATATGAGCTTGTGGGATAGAACAGAGGAAGCAGTAACAACCCCAAGCACATGTAGCTTTTCATCTTTGATTAAAAAAAAACAAAAACATACACTAGAGGAAAGACAGCCTGTTTAATAAGTGAGGCTGGACAATTGGATACCTACATGCAGAAGATTGAGTCTAGATGCATATACCTTACCATACACTAAACTCAAATCAAAATGAATCAAAGATGTAAACGTTAAAACAGAAACATTTGACATAAAAGGTAAAACTCTTGAAGACATAAATGTAAGCAAGGACTTTCTGAACAGAATCCAAATGCTACAAGAAATAATACTGAAACTCAACAAACCGGATCATGTCAATTTAAAAAGCTTCTGCACCAAAGAACACAACAAATACAGTGAAGAGAAAATGTACAGAATGAGAAAAGATTTTCCAGCTATTCCTCAGACAGAGGAGTAACACCTAAAATATATAAAGAACTCAAAAAATTAGAACCCCCCAGTATGAAAATCCAGTAAAAAAATTGGCAACTGAAATGACTTTTTCTCAGAGAAAGTACAAATGAGCAATAAATACCTGAAAAAATGTTCAACATTGCCAGCCATTACAGAAATACAAATTAAAATTACATTTAAGTATCATCTTACTGGAAAAGAATGACTATCATCCAAAAATCTAATAATAATGATTGCCAGGAAGGGAAAATGAATTCTTCTACATTGTTAATGGGATTGTAAACTGGTAAAACCACTATAGAAACCAATGTGGAGATCACTCAAAAAACTAAAAATGGAAATCTAACCTGCTATCAGCCTTCTAGATATCTTCTCAAAAGAGGTAGAATTATCCGATTACAGGGGTACATGCATATCTATGTACCTAGCAGCACAATATAAAATAGCTTGATCATGGAGACAGTGTATACGTCCATGAGCAGAGGAATGAGTAAGGAAAACATGTGATACTACTACACAATGGAGTACTACTCTGCCATAAAGAAAGATAAACTTTAGTCATTCATTGGTAAATGGATGTACCTTGAGACCATAATGTTAAGTGAAATAAGTCAGACACATAAATACTGCATGTTTCCTTTTCATATGAGAATCTCTGTCTCTCTGCCTCTCTCTCTCACTGTCCCTCTCACTCTCTCTGTCTCCTCTACAAATATAGAGCAAAACTGAAGATATATAAATAGATAGTAAAGTTCAAATAATTCTACACATTATCTATTCCACTGTTTCAACAATGTTTTCATATAAATGCTAATTTGGTTCGTCTATATTCGTGGTTTCTCTTAGTTTATTGGAAATGAAGTGGTTTGTTTTTTCTTTGTAAGAGAGAGGCTTTTTCTCTGTAACTGTTTTTAAGATTATGGTGCACACTGGGGTGAAGGGGAGCGGGAGAGGTTAGGGGAAGTGGGCAGAGGTTCCTGGGGCCTGACAGCAGCACAGGCTGGCAGGAAGCCTGTCCTCAGGGCCAGGTGGCGATGCGGAGGACCAGGGTGCACACATACCCCCCTTCTGAAGCTTGAAGAAATGAGGACTGGGAACTTACGCAGACGTGGGTCTGTTTTTCAACATTTAAAAATAAATAAATAAATAAATAAATACAGTCTCCTAAAAACATTATGATACACAGTATATTCTCTGTTATAATTTTATTTTGTTATAAAATTGCTTTTTATAAAAGTATAGAATAAACCAAGTACTAAAATAGAAAATTTAAAAACTTTCACTGTCATTCCCGAGTCCACTGGTCTCTCATCAATAAAGGTACTGACTAAACCAATAAAAATGCCTTATTTGTGACATAAGTTTCCTGTTACTCACACCCCGAGATAAGACAGGAGGCTGGCTTCTACATGAAAATGACAGCTAAGGCAAAGTTGGCTTTTCTGTTGCTGAACACCTTCCACCAACGGGTTGGTTTATGAAGTAGTCTTGGTGCTACAGGAACCTGAGTGACATTCATACTGCGCCGGGAGAGAAGGACTTGCGAATGAATTTGTCTCATAACAATGTCCATATCAAAATGCAGCGAGCTCACCATGATCAGAAGCAGCTGTGAAACTTCTCCATTGATAGTGGTACTCTAAGAAGCAGGCCGCCAACAGTTAACTTTCAAATATTTTAATTTCACCAGTGTTTACCACTCAGACCCATAAAGCTATACGTAAGGCAATTGTATAGTTACCTGTAAGAGGCTAAAGGATGTCTCAAACGAGGAAAACCAAAAACAGAATCTTCTTGACATCTGAACACCCACCTCTGCTGCTGAGTTTACCTCACAGACCCAGAGCTCACCTGCTCTCCTCCTGCCTGTGTCACACCCCTCGCTTTGTGGGCAGCCTGTGCAAGGAGTTCTGCAAACCTTTTCCAGACAAAGGGCCATTTTCACAGACCATGTGCGTTTGAAACACGCGTGCTCAGGCAGCTCCACAAACCAAGAGGAAGGAGAGGACCAGCTGCTCTCAGGAGACAGGGAAAGGACTGAGAGAGGAGAAAAGCCTCATACACAAGTGCTCTTCTGAAAGTCACGCTAGGTCCTGGTGGCCACTGGAAACTCTCTCTGGTAAGTCTGACGCCCTTCGACCCACTGAAAACTCACACCTTGCATGCCAGTCTGTTTTTGTCATGGTGAATAGCTCTAGGTGACTTCCTGAAAGTACACCCATTGGCGCTGCCAAGGAGAAAACTGTACAAACGGCTATGAAAGCCCCGCCCCCCCGCGCCCAGACACTCTGACTAGGGGTTTGCATGAGACTGATGAGGACCTCAGATGTAGAAAGAGATTCTGAAATTATAGTCTGAAAATTCTATTTATAGCATGAACTGAGGATCTGGTTGGACACATTTTTTGACTCCCTGAATTATTTTCTCTCTTTAAAGAAATACTCCTTTAAAAATTTTGCATAAATGTAAATAGAATGAAAATGCACAACTGTTTAGTTTGTTTCTTTCTTCGCTTTGAGATGCCCTCAATAGTTTGAGTGACTTCAAATTCCTTAGGCCAGGCCTTTAATTTGATCATCCCCATGGCAAAATAAAACTATTTCTATAGAAACAGCAACACTGATACAATACCTGTGAGAAGGGAAGTCACAGGTAACAAAGGAGGAAAAGGTCACTCCACGTGTTGAAAATGTTTCACTTCACCGTGTTAGCCAAGAAATTCAAATTCAAGAAGAAACCTGTTTTTTTCACTTAAAACTTTAGAAGTTTTATTTTTAAAATGTTATGTAATGCTGATGGTTCTCTGGTGAAATAAAACTTTTTATACATCACTGAGACCATGTGCATCACATACTTCTGCAAACAATCTGGAAATAAATATCAAACAACTCAGAATTTCTTTACCTGTTTTGCTCTGCATATGAGATTATTCTTTGCTGTTCAAG
The DNA here is from genome assembly GCA_004027595.1 of Dinomys branickii. NCBI lineage: Eukaryota > Metazoa > Chordata > Mammalia > Rodentia > Dinomyidae > Dinomys > Dinomys branickii. The sequence continues at coordinate 11,061 of PVLD010029834.1, forward strand.
TCTGAATTCACAGCATATATAATACTCAGATTAAAATGATATAGACTGCAAAAGGACTTTGTAAAAGGGAAAAATGAAAACCTACCCTCTCTCCAGGATTGACAAACAGAATTTTATCTCATAGGAAATGAGACTTTGTGTCAATTAAAGCCTGAAAAATTATGTAACAATTTATCTCATCTCTGCACACTCAGTGAGCAACACAATCATGGTGATTTGAAATATGGAAAATAAATGTGAAGAAATACACTGAGATATTTACAATATCGCTACCCTCAGCTTCTAAGTGACACGAGACATTTCTGTTATGCTTAATTAAAGTGTAAGTAAGGAAATTTAAATTTTAAAAGAACAACAGGAAGACATAGAAATCTGAACTTTGGGACTGTTTGAAGGGCAGACCAGGTACCCAGCATGAGTGTGGCACTGGACTGGATCACCAGCTAGAGGGAAAATGTCTGTAGAAATCTGAGGTCCTAAAAATTATATTCAAATAGGACAGAAATGTGAGAGTAGTATTTAACAAGTGAAAAACAAAAATGAAAATATTGTTTTTATTTTATATTCCTTCTGAAATGTTGATGAGTAGGCCATATGGTGATATGACAACAAACCCCACATTAATTTTGGATTTAGGCTAAGATGACGAAAACACAACAGTAGCACTGTCGAAGCGCAAAATAGCAACAAATTTTATTTAGAAATCGAGCTACACTTTGTGGTGACTCCTGAGGTGTGCGGCGTGGCATCTGTGGCATGGCCTGGACTCTGCAGAGCTGAGTGGAGGGCTTGGTTTTCCCTCAGAGAAGTGCTGAGGAAGAGAGACAGCTGGGTCACTGTGAATGTCCTATGGTTCCGCATGCTGGCCGTTTCAAGGTTTGGTTTGATTCCACGGCATCTTCTGGTAAATCTGTTCTCATTTGATCTGGTCACAGTGCTGGGCTCAGGACAGAAGCTCAGCCCATGGAAAGGCCTTCCCTCCCCCTCCTCCCAGCGTGCCCCAAGGAGAGCAGACTCCTGGTGCCGCACTTGAGGCTCTGCGGATCTAGCCACCAACAAGATCCAACCCCTCTCAGCGCTTCGCAGGTCCAAGGCAAATTCCATCTAGAATTGATGTTCTCCATGTCACTTAGAGAAAAACCTCCTAGGAAACGAGAGTCGCATTGTCTTCTTCCCATCTGAACTCCAGAAGCTCTCTTTGCTCAGCAGATGTGCGTTTCATCTGACGGTAAGGTTGGGAATGCGGATCCCAAGATACGGGCCTTGGGAGCTGGGTAGATTGGACACTCATTAAAGACAGGGTGTCCCTCCTCTCAAGGACAACCCAGCACAGCTGCCAGAGCTCCAGGCCGTCTCCCCAAGCGCACATCCTCTGTCTTCTTCACATCCCCCTCGAGGATCCCCTGGGGATCTCCCTGCATGTTTTCCTCAGTGCGGAAAGGCTGTAAAGTGTGCACCCAGCATTCTTCCTAACTTACTCTGCATTAAGCCCTCGACATGTGGTATTTTTAAAGACAGAGATTCTAAGTTTCTGTTACATGTATAGAATTAGTTGAAAGATCTGGAGCGGATTTGCTAACATCCAAATTTATATGTTGATACTTATTTTTAGTAGCTGTTAAATCTACCCCAGAGTTTTAATCTAATTTAGTCCCATATGCCTTTTTCTTGCAGAAAAACATACCAGGTATTGGGAGACAAGTTCTCAGGGCAAGATGAGGCTTTAAAGCATTTTTTGTGCTCTCCTCTTGTGTTTAGCTTGATCTAGGCAAGTTAGAGACAGTCATCTATTCATTCATCAAACGCCTGCTGGATACCTTCCAGGTGACCTTCCAGGCGGGAGGGCACAGTGTAGGACAAGCGAGGCTCATGCCCCTTGAAGTTTGTATTTTCATGAGAACATTGACAGGAAACAAATAAGCAGGAAGTGCAGTAGGAATTGACCTGCTGGGTGACGTGAGCAGGAACAGAGTTGCCGGACCCTCTCTCCTGGGCAGGAACACTGGAGGAGGCGCCTGATGGTGAAACAAGGGGGACAGCAAGGGCCACCCACGCTGGGTTGCTGTGATGTCTGCAGAGCCCTTACCATCGAGGCTGGGGCAGGTGAAGATAGAAAGAAAGCATTGTTCCCAGCGCTGCGTGAGACAGAAGCAAGCGCTGAGAGGCGAGGCCAGAGAGACAGCTGAGACGAGACAGAATGCAAGCACTGCCTTGGGAAGATACCCTCGCAGCCACCTACGTCTCCTCTCTCCGACATTGCTCCTTATTGGACTTCGGGAATCACTCTCTCGAAGCTATTCATGTACACCGCACAAAATTTTGCAGGTGTGAAAACGTGTATCACCTAGCTTCTTACACTAGCTGGAAGAGTAAACACTTTAAGCTGAATGTGGATTTTTTAAGAAAGTAAGATGCTTCCAAGCACCTATAATGTAAGTGCAACTGGGCCGCTGTAATACAAAGAGAAAGGAAAGTGTGTTTAAGAGAAGCTACATGTATGACTGAAACATGTAGCAGAATTCCGGAAATAGAGCCCAACCTATACCCCCTGGACTGGGAACACTAGGGTCTGACTTCATATATTTTCAGTTTTGTAAGCGTATATTGCACACACAGTTTATTTTACAAACATCGTATTTCCATTTAACTTAATTTTGCACATTAAAAATATCATGAAAATACTGCTTTTATCTATAGTCCTTTTTCAATGGCAGCCGTACACCATATGAATATACGAAAACCCACAGGGCTGTAGAACTTATCCTACTGCTTACATTGTTTACATTTGTCATTTCAGATCTTAACTGGACGTGCTTGTGTATGTGCAATCATTGCCAAGGCCTGAAATTGCTGAACGATAAGATTTATCCATTTTGGGACACTGTCCCTCCAAAGATGTCCAGTACAGTCCACCAACGACAATGTTTGACCCTGTTTCATCTTACTGTTGACAAGCTGAGATGTTATAATTATTTTGTTTGTGCTGTAAATATGGTAGAAAAAATAGTATCCCGGTGTTTTAATTTGCCTCTAATTATAGCTTCTATCTTTACGCTTTACTATACTTCATACATTTTACTTTATGAATTAGTGTGCGTCATTTGTTCATCCCGTATCTTTTTTCCTCTCTCAAGTTACCGTGTTCATTGATTTATAGTGGCTCTTTAGGTATTAAGGATGCATATCACATGTCTACTTTATATTCCAAATATTATTTTAGTTATCTCTCTTAAGTTTTAGCATGACAGTATTTGTGGTATTTTCTCCAAGCCACGTTTTAATCAAGTTGCTTTTTTTCTTTATCATTATATTTGGGATACATAAGTGACTACACTCACAGTGGGTGTTTGGTGTCTGTACGTGACTCATGACTCATCTTGATCCTTTGTGAGATTCTCTCCCCTCTCTTCTGTCTGCCTCTCCCCCCACTTCTGTCTGTCTCCTATTTGATGCAGATAAATCTGTCCATTCCTTGGAGGCTTCTGAATTGCAAGACTTTCTCAACAGGCTTTCTTTCACCCAGAATCATGTGTTTCTGCTGACATGTTTCCAAAACTACCTGAATCCCCTTCCACCCACAGCACTCCTCAGTCAAAGACGCAGGAAACCTAGAGGTGGCATTTCTGGGTTTGTTTTAATAACAATGCCTCTGCCCACAGCTTCAACATCCCCCAGTCCACACTACTGCACGCAGTGCTGGAAGTTGGAAACGCTTCCCAGGCAGTGCTTGTGTGTGTTGGAGCCTGCAGACGTGTCTCTGGATCTGCTTGGGCATTGTGCTGTCCTTTCCAGAAGGATGCTTGACAGCCTCACTCCTGCCTGAAGGCCTGGCTGGAGAGCCTGCCAGGGAAGGTCTGCGCAGGCTGGCGCACACCCTCAGGGTCAAGCCTTTCACACTGGACCAGCAGATCATCATCACGCTGCCATCCATGACTACCTCCCTCTGTCTGCCCAACAGTCCATCAGAAAGGTGAAGCCAGAGCTAAACTACACAGCGAAGGTGGAATAACCGACCTCATACAGATGGAACAGGGTACCTTTGCTAAGCATGGTTCACAAAGAGAAGCTACTTTCAGTGATAGCAGAATCACAACTGTTATTTTAACTGGAGGGAAGCCGACTGGCACAGCACACTCTTTCCTGGGGAGTGTTTTCTGTGATGACTCATATATGCTGCCAGATAATATGAATAATACTCTGCAGAATTTCTCCTCTTTTGTGTGACTCCTGCCCCTTGGCAGTCACTCAGCACTGTGCACTACTGTTAGCAAGCTCGGCCAGTTTGAGAGTCTCGATTCGGTTTGGAGGCTAAGGTCCCACTGCGTCTGCTGCAGCTGTCGCAGGAAAGCCCTGGCTGCTATTCTGGGCCAGTCCTTTGTGCTTCTCTTCTATCCTTGTTATCTGGGAAATCTTTAAATAAATTCTATATATGTAATTTTCAGCTGCTTTTACTAACAGCCACTTGGATTAGAAGGTCTGAAGGTCACAAATTTTTGTTTGAAACCAATTCACACTGCAATTCATAGAATTCAACCATGACATGTCATCTATTTAGGAGAAAACTCAGTACTCTGTCTTCCAAATGTTATAATAGACTGCATCATAATGGATGGAAGGCACAGTGCTGAGCTTTCCACCCCCTTTGCCATATATGTTCATATAAATGCATGCATGCATCTGTGTGTATATATAATGCGCATATAAATATAGGTGTGTATATAGATACATATGCTTTTTATGTATTCACACTCTAAAATCCTGTGAATTTGTATCCATTTCCATTCAACAGATTTGAAGTCAGAACAGGCTATAAAAAGACTACGAAACTTCTTACTCCTCTCACTTCTCAGTTCCCACTAGAAGTTTCTTTTACTCTATTAATTTGAAAGAAATACAGAGGGTATCAAAGGAGACATTTTATTTTAGTTAGTGATAACAACAAGAAATAATGTTTTAATGCATCAGGAATTTTTCAAATATGCCTACCATAGGCTAAGCACTGTACTAATCATTAGTCCACATATTTTTATTTAATAACATCTCTAATGTGTTTACTCTTCACTCTGTCCTACAGTAAGGAAATTGAGGTCTGGAAAGCTGAATGTATGCAACCGAGGACACCCAGTTCACAAATGGAGAGGCTGACTCCAGAGCCGTGGTCCGCAAGCACTATGAGATCATGTTCTGTGATGGAGTCAATGAGGGAAAGTACTAGCTGGGGTAGCATGCACCCACCACTGGGTTTTGTTACCAGCAGGAAATCTAAGAGTCCAAAGAGAAGCAAGACTCATAGAATTCAACCATCATATGTCATTTGTTTAAAAGAAAGCTCACCATGTTGCCTTCCACATGTTACAGTGTACAAGAGGCAAGAGGCCTATGATATGTACCATGACCCTAGTGCACCTACCAATGTTCTGGATAACAAAATAGCCATGTGTTTAGGAAGATATGGAAAGCACAAGGCTGGAGAAATAGGACAGTCAGTTACACACAGAAATCTAGGTGAAAAACAGCTAAGAGCAGAAACTGTAGAGCGCAGCAGGTGCTCCAAGGACGGCAAAGGTACTTCACGACAGATGAAACCCAGCACTGACACCAGCTTGCAGGGCAGGAGTTACGGCCGCGGACCCAGTCCCTGTGTGGAGACGAGAAAGGCACTGTGGCTATTTCAGGTAAATAATTAGAGCAGGGATCCGGATAGTGGGGGCAGGAGGGTATAGGAGAGGTTGATACACAGAAGATGAGCTCAGAACCCAGTTCCATAGCAGTGATAACACAAGTGCTTATTTAGCAGTAGAGTTTCCAAAATCTTTTTGGTTTAGTCTTTCACTTGATCTTTGTATCATTGCTGTGAAGTAGGGGCTGTGATTGTCTTTCTCCCAATGAGCAGATCAAATCCTCAAAGATACTAAGCTGACTTTCCCTAGAGCACACAGCTTGTAAACGCTAAGTTTAGACACAAAACCAAAGAGAGAATCACTTCTCTTCAACTACCCTTCTGTTTGTTCATTTACCCTGAATATTAGAAAATATTTTAAGTTAAGTTTTGTTGTATTCTTCTGGAATAATATCTGATTCTGGAGAAGTGGGCTGAATGAGATACCCCATTTCTCTCCACTCCTGTTAGGAACCAAGTGATTCAGACAAATGGAGATTAAAAATGTCACCTTGGCTGATGAAAGTCTAAAGAAAGTGGCTGTAGTATGTTATGGAGTGGGCTGGTTCATACTGATCCTCTGGATTGAACTCACCTACCTAGTCACAGCCCCTACTGTTCTTCTTTGTCCATTAAAAAAAAGAGTTCAGTGTAATAGAGTCCCTATTTCTCCACAGCCTCGCCAGCATCCGTTATTGGATGACTTTTTCATACTGGCCAGTCTTACTGGGGTGAGATGAAATCTCGATGTTGTTTTTATTTGCATTTCTCGAATGACTAAGGATGTGGAACATTTTCTCATGTATTTATTTGCCATTTGTATTTCTTTGTCTGAGAATTGTGTAT